>RJWH01008110.1:0-33499 GCA_004363575.1 Solenodon paradoxus | reverse complement strand
CCCCACAGACCCCTGCAGACCCCCACACGGAACTGTCAGCAAAGCAAGAGCCCAGGAAACATCTGAGGAGGAAGGACAGAGTTCTATCCCTTAGCTCAGCTTGGACACCCCCCACCCCAAAAGACTGTATCTGCAGCTTCCAAACTTTACAAAGCTTTCTTCCCTGAAACTCACCAAGCGGAAGCACTGCTTTTATGTCACCCGAAGCGTCTCTTCTTTGCCAGCAGGCACGGCGCTGGTTTGTGGAGGCCGGAAGGTGGCCGCAGGTCTCCACGCTTGCTCACGGGTTCTTTCTCCTCAGTGTCTGAGTTTTCAATGCACCACGTAGCTCTTCTTGCCCTGTGATGGCTTTTCTTTTCCAAGGAGAAACTAACAAAACCAGGTTCTAGTTGGTTTGACTTGTATGTCTGGAAAGGCGTGTATCAGTAGGAGAGCCTCTGGAAAATAAATTGGAATGATGCCTGAAGCTAGCCTCAAAGAGTCCCTGGCAGCTAGTTGCGTTTTCTGAGAGCATGTTCTGCTGCTGAAGGAAGCGGACTCGGTTTCCTGAGTGTTACTCTGAGTGCTTTCTGTTTGGAAAAGCAAGGCCACGTTTATCTCCTAATTGGGGGTTGCTATGAAAATACCAGGCCCCGGTACGGAGCCACACGTGTCTCTCCTCCTTTCTCATGCCTCCTTCACACTCGGAGCTGGTCCAGCACCCTGTTTTAGCCAGAGCAAGTGACAGGACGGGACCAAGTGTAGAAGTAATGCCATTAGAATCAGCTCCTGTCAGGCTCCTAAAGGGAAGACTTAAAATTGCAAACATCCAGTGATCCCCAAAACAGAACAGCAAAAATGAACTGCCTCACGTTTGATCTAAAAAGCCCAGACTTTTCTGAAATGTGGGAAACCCAGCCCCGAGGAGTTCCCTGCAGCTGTGGGAGAGGCATGGAGCTGGGAATGTGTCCAGGAGTTTGACCATGTCGTGACCTTGGGCAGAAGCTTGAGGTCACTTGGTCTCCCTTTGCCCTTTTCACACATCTGTCAAAGATGCCTAAGAACCGATGCCCATTACACGTAGGGACTGAGGGTTAATTAACAGGGATTGTACATGACTTCGCAGTCCTCAGAGGAAACACATTCTACCAGAGCAAAGAATTGTTATTATGCCATTCAGCTTGCTCTGAAGCAATGATGACTTCAGGGAGGCTGTTGGAATATGTGCTGGGGTCTCTGCAGGGTGGAAACCAGAGGCGGAGGGGTTGTAGGGCTTGATTTCCCCTGTCGACCCTACCACGAAACAGGCATTCTCCTTCAAACAGGGTGGGCCCATTGACGGTATTTCACCTACCGGCTGATGGAAACAGCTCTCCCTGCGGTCAAGGGGGGATCTCGCATGGGGGCGGGTGTTTCCCGAAGAGGACCTCTGAGCACCAGGTCCATGTCATGGCCACCACCATGCGGGTGGGGTGAGAACCGAGCTGGAGTTGTGAGGGCAGCGCCTGTCACGCCCTCCTCTGGGACAGGAGCCATCCATGTTAGTGTGCTGACGTCTTGCAAGGGTTGGGAAAGAATACGTTGAACTTTATTTGCCTCACTGTCTCCCTGAATGAGAGGGCAGATCTTGTAGATGTTTACAGAAGTTGTAATCCTTCTTCTCTGTGTAGGTCCACCCCATTGGAGTGTGTCTTTGTGGCTCCGTTTATGGGGAGGTGGCACTACTTCTTTGAATCTGGCAGACTTTGTGACTTGCTTTGGTCCACAGAATGTGGCAGAAATGACACTGGACCCTTTCTGAGCCTGGGCACTTGAGGGATATTGCGAAAATTTCTGCAGTCTTCTGAGGTCCTTCTTGGGTTGACTGAGCAAACAAATTAACATCGGACAGCTTAGTTGGAGAAAAGACTAAATTTAATGGCTTGCCTACAGAGAATTCACATGGCTGTAAATTGTAAAGTATATGGGGGCAGACGGAAGCCTTATATTCTGATGGGAAAAGGGCCGAGGGCATCAAGGAGAGAGGAGGGGACTTAACAAGAGGGAATGTCTTCATAGGACAAAACTTGCCTCTAGATGTTTTTCCTGCCGTAGGATAGGCTTCTCTGATCAAAACATTTCTGGAGACAACTCTAAATCTGGGAGATTTTCATTCTTTAAGGCAATGGTTACAGCTTTTCTACAGACCCAAGAGGCCTTCGTTAATCTTCAGGTCTGCCTACCAAGTTGATAGGCTTTAGGCAAAGCTTGCTCTGGCCATCTTGGAAAAAGTCTATCTGACCATTTTGGGAAGACCAATTCCGCAGCATCAAGAGATTTTATGTGAAGCTTCTCTTCACATTCTTGCAACCCGTCGGCCCCCACAGGACACATCGAGTTTAATCTGCTGGAGGATGAGAGAAATGTGACCCCATTTCCTTCACGGTCCCAGCCAACCACCAGCCAGCACCTCCCGTCCCCAACAGAGCCTGCCTTGCTAGAGGGAAGCCGACCACAGGTACCTGAGGGAAACCGGCTGCACACAGTTCTCGCTGCTGAGCCCAGGAATTGTGAGTCAAACACGTGGGTCTTGTTTGAATCGCTAAGTCTGGGATGGTTTGCAAGGCAGTCATAGGCTAACAATACCACGTTGGCATCAATTTAAAAATTCCTTTTAACAGTCCCAGGTGCGTCCATGGTGATTACAAATTGGGGCTGCACACGCTTTGCCATGTTGGTTGGACCGACTGTGGTCAATTCAATAGCACCACTACCTTTTCGTCCATTCTCGTCTATGTTATGGGGGCAAAGCAGAGATGTGCAGGCTCCCTGTTCCTTTCCTCACATGGTTCTGGGTTACGTTCAGCCCACCAAAGGCTCTAGGTGAGATCTGGAAAGTAGAAGTGGAGCTATTATCCTTCAGGGCAGAGGCAAAGGTGGGCATGTGACTTCCAGCAGCCCCTGGGCAAGCTCCTGGGAGTCGCCCCCAGGAAGGGAGCAGTCACCTTCCCCGTGGCCTTGGCATCTCCTGGGTTGTGAACTCAAGCTGTTGGTTCAGTCACCATTGCTTCCTCGGCCCTCCCACGGGCATGGAAACCTCTGCTGGGAGAGCTTTCCAATTGCACCAGAAATTCAACGGTGATGATTGTTATCAAAAGGGAAAAGGAAATTTCTAGGGTACGGCCTGTGTCTGTACACAGTAACCCTACAAAATCAGACTTCACTAGGGAGCTTCACCTTGCTACTTGGTTGAAAACGGAGGAGATTTGTAAGGTGAGTCACAGGAGGAGGGGCACTCTCTGGGACCCCAGCAGCGGACCCCAGCACCTGGGCCTCTCAACGACCCGGGAGTCCCCACACCCCACGCTTTGCTACTTTGTAGCTCAGTCACCCAAGGGAGTGGCCAACATTTGCCTCATTTTGCTTATGGATAAAATGGGGATAATAATTCTTTCCCTAAAGGGTGGTTGTGAGAAATATATGAGAACCATGCGTACAGCTTTAGAAACACAAGGTCACTCTCCACGTTAGTTCAGACTGTGTCCAGACCTTCAGGGCATGGAGTCTCAGTGGCTGAGTCTCCTTCTCATGGCCCCTTTTTGTCTCCTGCATTTTTTTCCCCTCACACAGCATGTTAGCATACCTCCAGGGATGATAATGACTTCCGACATCTCTTCTCAGCCCCTCTCCCCTCTGATCTCTACAACTGAGGCACTGCTCGCTCTTGGTGCAAAGCTTGTTTCCTAATAAGCAAAAAACATTTTACTCAGGTGAATGAGAACACAAATGCTGTGGTATTTTCCAGGGATTTGCCCTTGAAATCAACAAACAAATCAAAACATTGCGTGCCCCTGTAAGGATCTCAGTAGGCTTGTGCCAGAGCTCCAAAGCCAAGGTGGGGCTGCGGGGTGGAGACAGGAGTGGGGAGAAAAAGCAATCATCTGTTTTCACTTATGCAGTAGTTGCTGTGTTGAGAGAGTCCCACTAGGAATCGAGACTCTATTGAAAGCAAAAAAAAAAAAAGTTAGTGTCTTGCCGTTCTGGGTTTGTTGTTTACTTAATTATGGGAAGTCAGGGGTGCTGGCCTTTCTGAACTCTTTATGGAGTAAACTTCAATCACAATCCACAGAAAATCCATCTCCCCACAGAGCTCAGTGTAAGGTCTAGACCCACTGACCCAAAAGCATACCATTTATTTGCTCTTCATGGTGCACATTCATTTTCCTTATGTAGTATCTTCACGCTTATTTTAATATGGAATTAATATTCCCCCTACACAATGATAAAACATTGATGCTCCAGGAAGACACAGGTTTCTGATTCACTGCTGACGTGGTAATACTGTAAAAAAGAATGGACCCAAGACTCAGACAGATAAGGGGCTGAGTTCTGGATTTCCCTGGGGAAACGAATTCGTTTCTCTGAGCTTATTATCGGGGAAATATAAAGACAGTGTTTATCTGACGAAACTGTTGTGAGGCTGAAAATTAAATGAGATGCTCTGTGGAAAGTGTCTAACAAAGTCAGTGATGACATGGTCACAGGAAACAGCAGCTGCTGTTGGAAGCGTCATGAATGGTGTTGAAGGCATCGTAACATCACGGAGGAGAATGGTGTGCATCTTTTCAGGTCACTTATTTTCAGAAAGAGCAAAGTGAAGAAATGTGGTTAATCTTCCTGATGCAGAGAGACCACTTTGCTTTAGTCTGAAGGCAGAGCTTTCCAAGTCGACACTGAAATTTTTGCTAAGTAGGATTGAGTAAGGACTCCGGAATAGCCAGAGGGAAGAAAAAAATGTGTGAGAATAGACACCACTTGAGCCTCTAGATTTTCTTCAGCCCCTATTTTCCAATGACCTGTTTCTGAAATACCTGCTTACTAATGTGCTCATGTGGGTCAGAATACTTACTCAAAGAGTCATGCGCTGGCGTGCCTGGTGGAAGAGTGGTTAGGCCAGCTGTCTCCTGAGGAGTGTAATTCACATACATCCCAAGGGCTTTGGTTCACATCCTGGGTGAAAACTAAATAAAATAAGTGCTTCTTCCTCTTTTCTCCTTCTGCCTGCCTGCCTACTCACCTTCATTCCTGCCCGCACCTTTCCTTTAGACAAAAACCAACAAAACAAATAGCCCTGCACTGTGGAGTCCTCATGACACACTGCTCTGACTGTCCACATACAGTGGTTTGTTTCGATGTCAGACAGGTGAATGCTTAGTCAAGCAAACATGATAGGCTAAACTTAGAAGAGAGTAATCTAGGTTTTTCTTGCTGTGATCTTTTAATTTTGTTTCTATCACTGTAGTTTTCTGGGCTTTTTTTTGTCACAGAGTATTGATTCCCTGCAGGGGAGGGAGTAAGCTGGACGAGCAGTAAGAAATTTCTGGTTGGATATTTCGAGGTAGTAGGTTATCAGTGTCTTGATAACCAAGTTTTCTATGGCAAGAGCTATGCTTTTTTTGCTTTTTGTTTCTGAAGGAAAGGTGCAGGCAGGAATGAAGGCGAGTAGGCAGGCAGGCAGGCAGGAAGAGAAAGAAGGAAGAAGCGCTTATTTTTATTTAGTTGCTCATCTTGGTTGTTTCTCCCTGGATTGTTGGGCGATGTGGTGGTTTTCAGGCCACAGTCCTAGCTGAACGATGGTGCATCATTAGATCAAAGAGCATAGAACATGCAGAAGCGATGAGCTGTCACTCGGGGAACGGAGTGCAAGCCTTCCCTGGCTGTCATCTTGGGATCTGCCTCTCACTCCTGCCTCACTGGCTCCAGAGGGCACTGGCTGCCATGTCGGGGGTGGGGGGGGTACCCCTTGGAGAGGCCATGTGTGGGAGCTTGGAGGCAGGTCTTTTGACAGTTGCCACATGCACATGACAAAGCTTATAAGCAGATCCTCCCTGAGTCAGGCCCTGAGATGACTGCAGCTGGCCCATGGCAGATTGACTTCAATCTGAGGAGAGATCTTGAGTTACAGATGCCTAGTTAGTCATACCAGTGTTTCACAGTATTCATGTCCAGGCAGAGAAATGCCCTGTGTAGCAGATAACCCGAGGGAATCATAAGAAGACACTAACAGCATTATATTATTATACCACATTATATTATATTATACCCACAATGGGGGACCCAATGGCGGCTGGTGGAGTCCCCCTTCCCAGGGGCAGTGGGTGGGACAACAAGATGGCCCCGCCACTGGTGGAGAGAGGGCAGGAGCAGCAGAGGGAGGGCAGTGAGCAGACAGGAACAGCCAAGTGGGGGCGAACAAAGAACAGGCAAGTTGACACGGACAGCAGAACTCCAGGCCAGGACATCTCCAGGACAGTCATTGGTGGGCAGAGGCAGTTATCATCCCAGAAAGTCCATCTGTTACACTCAAGTCCATACTCAGTGTTGGCCACCCGGCAAGCCCACTTTCAAGGCTGGGGATTGAGTCATGTTCTCATGTGAGCCCAGACCCAGGTTCCTGACTCAGAGAAACTGTGAGCTCATGAATGTTTGTTTTGCTGAGCTGTTACATTTTGGACAATTTGTTATACAGCAATAAGTAACCTGTGACTCACACGTGATGATAGAAAATCAGTGTTCAGGTCCAAAGAGACACCATCAAGAGGTGATGGCATGGGGGTAGGAGACAAGCAGGGACAATGTCAGTAGGGGCCTGACAATGATGGAGAGTCAGAGTCATCTTGGGACATGAATAAATGCTTTTCCATTCTAGGAGGGTGCATGAAGACCCCAGGTAAGTTTTGGGGATTCTTCCAAGTAGAGAGGACTTCAGCCTTGCTTTTCTGTTTACTGCTTCACCTACAGAGGGGTGAAGACTTGAGACCGAAGACGAAAAGGAATTTCAGATCTCAACAAGTCAGCCTGGATGGATGCTAGGGAGTGTGCGCACGTGTGTGTGTCTATATGTGCATGTGCATGTATCAGGGGATATTGCAGGGAGAGTATCCAGAATTGACTCAGTTCAAATCTCAAAGTCACTGGGTTTCCTTACACTGGCAAAATGTTTTTCCTGCATCAGTGGTAAAAGGAATCTCGAGACTAAATTTATATCTGTTATGGAGAAATGAAAAAGGTGACACTTCTGCACATCTGAGCAACGTGATTATGTAAAATTTGTGCTCGATATATAGGGTATGTACATAGTTATAAGGAATAATATCAGGGAGATCCAGATTTTGGAATTGGGGAAAAGCCAAAAGTTCAGAACACTGAGTAGAGACATCGTTTCCAGCTCTGAGTTGTTTCTAGAACTGGGCCAGCGACAGAATTTGCAGTGCCAAGGGTAAAATATAAATGCAGGTCCTTCTTTTGAAAAGCAGGAAAACAGTGTTGTTAACAGTAATCAAATAAAAGCTTTCTCCTGTGTTCTCTTTTTCCATATGTCCTGGTGTTTTACGTTTGCTTGTTAATGTTTTAAGTAATAAAGAACTGAACATTTAATTTTTAATATGAATTTTACTGTTCATCTTCATATTGTGTCATGCCTCTTTTAAATGCAAATATAAGAGCATTCAATTTATCTAATCACTAAAATTACATGACTCACATTTTGTAGTGTACACATGCACCTGTATTTCGTCTTTTTTACCAGAACACTAGAAGACTGTACAAAACCAACTCAGCTGTTTTAATTTCCACTTCTTCATACACACACATTCTCCCAACACTCTCTGCATTTGGCTCGCTAATGAGTAAGAGGGATGGAAGGGAAGGAAAAGGGATTATGAGTCTTTCCCTTTCCCTCTCTGTCATCATTTGCAATGTAATCGTTTGACTAACAAAGGTAAGTAACACTTAAGGGGTTACATACAGATGTGGATTTTCAGTGAGGCACAACTTAAACCGATAAAACATTATGATGCAATGTTCCTTCAATAAGATTAATTTTTTTAAAAGGATATGACAGGGCTCTGACTTTCATCAGGCTGCTGTGACAAAGGACCACACATCAAGTGCCTTGATCAACAGACACTTATCGTCTCTCAGATCTGGACTGAGAAATCTAAGATCAGCTGCTGGCAGAGTCACCCCCTCCAAAGTCACTAGGGAAGGCTTTTCCAGAGCTCCAGCATGGGGTCATTTCTTAGCATTGTCAACTTAATTCCAGTCCTCAAATGGTATTCTCTCTGTGTGCATGTCAGTGTCCAAATATCACCTTTTTTAAAGAGACCAGTTATGTTGGGGTATGATTCATTCTCCCCAAGTATGATTTCATTTTAACCAATACATCTGCAATGACCCTGTTTCCAAATGAGGTCACCTTTGAGATATTGGAGGTCAGGTCTTGAACATGGGAATTTGGATGATTCAACCCAACTCAACCCAGAAGAGCTTCGTTGGTTATTCATGCTTCTGAGAAATCATTGCCTTCTTTCTTTATGTGAAGCAAGTTCTGGTTTGAACAGAAAGCCTGATCTCTTGGGGCTGTCAGTGTTCTGAATATTCAGTCGCAGTTGTGAGTCTGGCTGGAGTCCCACACACCATGGGTCCACTCTGTGTTCGTGGGAAGCATGAACACTACGTGTGAATGTGGCGGCAAGGGTCGGAGGAAGACATGCATATTGCATTTCTCTCTACTTATATGTGTGCTCCATGGTCCATCGGACTTCACTTAAAAAACCCAAGTTCAAAGAAGAAACTCAAGAATTCCAAGATGGCAGCAGTTGAGAATTAAGCAGTTAAGAATTAAGGCTCTTCTCATGGGGCAACTGTAGGGTTGAACACCCGCAAACCAGCTCTGGCCCAGATCTCTTACCTGAGTTTCCTTTCTGTTCTGCAGATCCCTGAAAACTTGGTGATCAAATCCAACCACTGAAAACATGGGATCTGGGGAAGTTAAGTGCCTGTCCCATAATTCCAAACAGGACGGGTATGCTGGGAACTCGAGTTGCCAAGTCCCTGTCCACCAGTTTACCATGGACTATGACCTCACCACCTGCTTCTCAGCTCCCCCATTTGCTAAAAGTTCAGTGTAAATGCCCCCTGCACAGAAATTTCCTAGAGTTTCCATGAATAATGGACATTGCAAGACACTCCTTCACGTGTGTGCATTAGGGACTGACCTGCTTTGCCTTTTTAGGTGACATCTGAGGCAAATGGTGAAATTGTAGCTGTTCCCATATGAGCTGAACTCATAACTGAGTTCGGGCCATGGGACAACATACTCAGCTGAGATGTTAGAAGGATCTGAATTTTCCTTTTCACTTCTTGGTGAAACGCTTTGAAATGGAGGTGGCAGTGATGGGTTGATGGGGGTCTGAAAGCCAGGATGTGACTTATCACTCAGCAGGATCACAAAACTTAGATCTGGGCTAAGGCAAAATGTTCCACTGATGGAATTGGTTTTTAGGGTTCCCCTGACATTTCTTTGCCTCCTTCCTGTCTCGCTTAACTTTTCCTGTATAACCAACCACCCCAGCACTTAGTGGCTTCACATTAGCCGTGATTCTGCAGGTAATTTGGTCAGGGCTCAGCTGGACGGTTCTTCTGGTCTGGTCCACCCGGCTGAGTCTTTTGTAGTCTGGGGCTGGGGCTTGATGGTTTATGAAGGTGCAGAGTAGCTGTGACTAGATCTTCTTCATATGGTCCCTCATTTTCCAGCAGTTTAGCTATACTTGCTGTTAGGCTGAAAGCAGGGTTTCAAGTACAGCAAAAGAGGGAACTGTCAGGTATGTTGAGACACATTCTCTTCTCTCGCATTCTGTTCATCACAGCAGGCTGCAGGGGAATGGAGAGAAATGTTCTACTTCTTTCCAGAGTTGCCAAAATGTACTGTGGTCATGCTGTAACCTACCCTACTCCTTGCAGACACCTCTGAGCATCTCTGCCTTCTATCCACGCTTATTAAAGTTGACTTGCCTTTGGACTCTCTCCATTTTTATCCTCCCTCTTCTTATTTCAGGACTTTTTATTTGGATTGCTTTAAATGAAGGAGGCCATTTATTTTCGAGTAATTTGTGCCAGATAATAGATAATAGAAGTGGGAGTACTAATGAGTTACTCTGAGACCTTCTCTGTAAGAGAAGTTCTAGCTGTTTTGGAAAAGCATGCTTTAAATCAAGTCTTCTTAACTTTAATGATCCTAACAATTACCTGGGGGGCTGGTTGAAGATGCAGATTCCTAGAGCCTAGCAGAGCAGTATAAGTTTGCTTGTTTGTTTCTGGAGGAATAAACACGTTTATATTTGTAAGCTTCCTGAGTAGTTCCAGGTTTTGGAAACACATTCTGTTCTCAAACGTGCTAGAAGCATCTTTTCAGGAGGCAGAGGAGGTGCCTGGCTTATCTATTTCTCTGTCCACACAGTGCCTGGCATCTTAAGGGCAACTGAGGTTCTTATCATGTTTACTCATGGTTTTACCAGTGAGTGGAGCTGCTTCTCATGTGTAGTTCAAACCATGTTGCAGCAGCAGCCTGGGAACCATAAAGACATGCAGATTTCTGGGCAGCTGCCCATTCGAACTAGAAATTCCAAGATGGAGACTACAGTCTGCTTCAAGGAGTCTGCCAGGTGATTTTTTTTTTTTTTTTTTTTAAGAAAAGGTTCAAGCAGCAATGCAGGTGAGCAAGCAGGCAGGCAGAGAGAGGAGGGAGAAGCACTTGACCTATTTTTTTTTTATTTGTTTATCTTGGTTGTTTCCCCCCTCGGTTCCAGCTCTTGAACCTGGGACCCTGGGATGTACTCGACCACATTGCAGCGGGCTGACCCACTAGGCTACCAGAGTGTGCCCAGGTGATTCTGATGTCCACTCAAGTGTGAGAGCTGTTGGGTCAGACTGGTAGGCACCTGCGAGTATGGACTCCAGGGCATCTTCCGTGTGGGTGACAAGGATCACCCAGCCCTGTGGATGGTGTCCCCGTGCCACCTGCCCCTCGTGGGGTCTTCCTACAGCTCCTGAGCTCTTTGAGCGTGCCTGTTCTGACCTCTCCTCACCTGTGCAAACACACTCCCGATGCCTGGAATTTCTCTCTCCTGCATTCTGGATGGTGCCTCTGACTCTTCTTGTCCTCTTGTCTCTATGCTGAGAGCAAAATGATGCTTTTTGCTGGGCAAATAGAACTTGTAAAATGGTGTCATGCTTTCCCCCTTTTCTGGATAGCTTTGAAAATCCTGAGCCCAGGTGGGGCACAGAGGGTTTAAAAATGAAAAGGGAGTTGGCATGAAAGATCACCATTTCTGCACTTTCAGATGCACACATAATTATTAAAGGACACACACACATTCACACACGCTCACACAGAGCCTGGGTGTCAGGGTCTTTGAAGCCAAGTCCTGCTTCACTGTGGTTTCCTGGTCAGCCCTTAATAAAAAGCAATGTGACAAGTCCTTAGTGGTCAAACTGATCACTAGAGATTTAGTTCCCTGGGTCAGAAGGCTCACAAGAGGAGGGAGATGTAAGATGAGTGCAAGACACTTGTTTAGGTTTTCAGAGTTTGACATTCTAGCCACAGATTCACCACCGGTTCTTTTGTTTTACTTTTTAACATTAACAAAGGAGCACTGCAATTATAGCATTAAGTTAGTTTGAAGGTGTGCACATTGTAAATCGGCATCTGTGTGTAAAACATTAAGTTCACCACACCAGGTCAGTTCTCTGCATCACCATGTAACTGACACCCTCCCCGTCCCCTTCCAGAGCCCACTCATTTGATTCTATAGAAACACACCTCAGATTCTTGAGCAGCATGCTTGTCTCCCAGAGGGGTAGCTCTTTATCTGCAAAATGAGACAGACATTCAGATGTTACCTTCTTTAAACCATTGTTGGAGATATATTTGAATATAAATGCAGGTAAAAGAGCAGTCAGAAATGCATAAACATGGATTAAAAATTCCATCAGAGAATTGGATAGAGATCAGTGGTAGGGAGCTAGAATTCAAAATCTGAACATTAAATTCCATCCCGAGAGAGTTGGGGCAGCCAGGGAAAGCCTGGAAGAGGCAGATTCTGGGAAAGGGAGGTGATGGACTGCTTGGGAGAGGGTATAGATGGGACCTCAGGTAGCCCCACTCCAAACAGCCCCCTCCAGCCAGAGCCTCTGACCTCCTGAGATTCCCTGAAGTCGCCTGCTTGATAGCTTTCCTGGGCTTGTTGGACTTGAACTTGACTTTGAGGCCAGCAGCCATGAAACAGAGCACTTTTCCCTTTCACTAGCTCACCATACTAATGTGATCAGACCATGTTTAATTACAACACTAGAATTGTCCTCTGAATGCAATTCTGCTAATGAGGTGTCTGTTTTCAGAAGGGGCTTCAGATGGGAAGCGAATCTTTCAGCTTGAAGAAGTACGAAACAGCCTACATTTGCTGAATGTGCCAATTAAAAGGCCAGAGTTGCTCTTAGTGTGATAAAGAGGAAAGGCCGCAGCCAGCACTGAGAGAGCTTCTGGAAGGACAGGAATAGGGGTAACTCCGCATCTCGTGTGGTGCTGACCAACAATGCTGAAGAGGAGACCAAGTCAGGGGCCCTCCAGACACACAGCAAAGCTGGAGTGAGGACAGTGTTATATTGACATCAAGTCAATAGAGAGTGCAGACCCTGCTCTGCTACGTGACTGGCACTGGAACTTGGGCTGGGGGAGACACACTGTTCAATGAATGCCTTGTCATTTATCGTCAGTTGGTTATGGATATGGAGGAAAATACAGTGACATCCACAGCACTGTGTGGGTTAAAGCCCTAATTGTAGAAAGACGGAACTATGAAACTTTAGAAACTTTTACCAGAAACTAGATCATCAGTATACCTTGATAGAGAAAAGGATTTCAGAAAATTTCCAATTCATACAACTTAGCAAAACTGGGAAACTTCAGTTTCTGTTAAAGTGCAAAACTTTTTCTTCATTCAGAGATACCTTTAAGAAAAGGAAAAGACTACCCACGGTTAGGGAGAAATAAAATATTGACATTCAGACCACACAAAGAACATCTCTAATTCAAAGAGAAAAAGACCAACAGTTTAGTAAAGATGGGCAAGATGGCTGAGAGATAATGAAGTGGAAACATCAATTGCTGATAAACACATGAAAAGATGTTTAACCTCATTGTTAATAAGAGAAATGCAGATTAAAACTAAAATTAGATGTTTCATGCCATCAGATTGGCAAAAAAATACCTGGCAGTACCAAATTTGGGTTAGAATGTGAAATAATGGGAACTTTCATCCACTGATGTTAGAAATAAAAATCCACTTTGTCCAACCACTTTGGAGGAACAATTGACAACAACTAGTAAAGTTGAAGATACATGTACACTATTACCCATATTTGCACTTCTGAATATGCATCCTGGATGAATTCATATAGATAGATAAATAGATAGATAGATATAGATGCAGATATATGCATGCAGACAGACACACAGATATATGTATGCATGTATATACATATATACATAGCCACACCTACCAATATGTACACACCATGCACACAGGAGACATGAAACATGACAATGACAGAGTATTATTTATAATAATAAAATAGTTGAAACTTCCCAAGTTCACCCGGAGGAGAAATAAATTGTGTTCTCTCTATCATGGAATTTCACATAGGAGGGAAAAGGAATGAACTAGAGTTTTTGAAAATATGGATTAATTCCATAAACATAATATTGCTCAAAAGAAAGCATTTTGCCAATGAATATTTTTAGTGTGATATCTACATGCAAGTTCAATACATGTAATAATTCTTTAAGTTAAATGGAAATATATAGGGACAGAGAGGAAAAAAGAAATGCAAGTAAATTATCCCCCACATCCCCAATCAAGACAGATGTCCCTCCTGGGTAGAAAGAAGGGGGAAGAGGAATTTTGAAGGAAGATTAACTGATTAACTATATTGGCAATGAATTCTTTGTCTTCTTCTTCTCCTCCTCCTCCTTCTCCTTCCTCGCCTTCCTCCTCTTCCTCCTCCTCTTCCATCTCTTCTTTTTAAGTATTTAGTCTTTTAGAGGAAGGAAGCAGATAGGAATGAAGTCAAGTAGGCAGGCAGGGAGAGAGAGGAGGAAGAAGCAAAGAAGCATTTATTTATTTAGTTGTTCATTTGGTTGTTCTCCCAACCCTAGGTCTTAAATCTGGGTCCTTGGGTTTTATATGGACTATGCCAAAGCCATAGGCAGCTGAGAAACCAGGATAAGGTTGAAATAAATGATTATTTAAGAGGGGTGATGAGTTGTTACTCATCATGCTGTTTTGTGTGTCTCAAACACTACTAATAAACAGTTACAGCACCTTGGTTATGGACCCAATCATATGTCCTTCCTCTCGAGGACAAATGAGGAAGTGATCTCATCTAGTTGTGGCAATTCTATTTCCCTTTGACAGATATTCACAATTCCTGCCTCCCTTATGTGTGGACAGGACACATGTTCTATTTTCTAAGAAGTCAGCTGGGAGGTGGTTCTAGAAAGTTTTGTCTTCTTATAAAAGAATCTCTTTAGTCTCTGTCTCTTCCTTCCTTCTGGGACACTAGATGAAGATGTGAAGTCTGCAGTCGTGGCCGCCCCCATGTTGAGGTGATGTGTTGAGGGCAGAAGTTCGAAGCTCTGAGACAGAGAAGAATGATGCCAGAGCCAGAGTATCTGAGGACATAATTGAGGCACAGGATGAACTCTAGAGATGTCTGGAACTCATAGATTATTTATTGACTGAACAAAACTTGTCATCATGGCTCAAGCTACAGGCTGTCTGACTTTCTGCTTCTCGTGGATAGACTTTCCTCATACAAAACTCAACGAATAATTTTCTTTTGACATATTGTTACCTTGCCATTACATGAAAACATTAAGCAGTTCCTTCACATCTCTACTCTGTCCTCCACATTGTTATGGGGCTCCTTCCTTCCTGGTGAACTCCTTCGCTCTGATTTGCAAATGTGTTCTCTGTAATGCTTTCCCATTAACGGCACTCTTTCTTCTCTGTGGCCTCAATACTCTTGCTCTCTGTCTCTCTTACTTTCCCCCACCTACCTCCCTCTCTCTATCTTACAGACCTTACCGTTGTCATAGCTGATTGCACCACAAGTCCCTGTAAGGCAGGAGCATGGCATCTTCAGCGGTTGACACAGTCATGGCTACCTCATAGAGACCCAACAGAAGCTGGGTAGAATGGATTGTGCCTGCCTTGTGTCTACATCTGGGGGCAAACAAATCATGTGCCGAAGCGGGTACCTGAAGAGAAGTGGGGAGAAGGACATTTGAACAGCCTTCCCCTAAATGAACAAAGTGAAGTGAATTCTTAGCACCTGGTGCAATATTCCATCACATTCACATTTGCTAATGATTTTGTGTTGTCAATTGAATTGCATTTAAGCTCAGCTCACCAACCGCTTTAAATCCTGTTTTCCTTTTTCTCCCATTTTAATCAGGTTTAGGCGACAATTGCTAAGGACTTATTTTCTAGGAGATAAATGAATGGATAGGTGATGCTGGGCACTTACAAAGTGACTGTTATTGCAGGACTCGAGCTACGAAAGTGTGGGCACCCTTTGTTTTCAGACAGACTCTTGTGTGCTCCGTAGGGCAGAGACACAGGCTACGCATTATTGGACTTCAATGGTTTAAACATGTGCTGCCGGGCGCTACTCTGGATCAGTAATTGTGAGGATAGAACAGGGGTGGCATTAAATATCTTTGTGTTTTCTGAAAGCCTTATTTTTCCTGTTTAGAGTAGCTGGGTGTGTGTGTGTGTGTGTGTGAAGGCGAAGGGGAGTCAGAGATAAATGAAAGACAAGAACCATCAATATGCATAATAACATTGAGACATAAGAGTATTGAAAGACTGGCATTACCTCTTTAAGTAGTCAGAGTGCTGGGACCATTGATTGGTGCCTCTGTAGAAGAGATCAGGCTTTCGTTGAGAGATTTCAGTTGTAACAGGAGGAGACAGACTAAAATCCAGTCTGAAGCCTCTTTATTCTGCAGAAAGTCATTTGGAAAATCTTATTCACGCAATGTAGCTGACTGATGACAATGATGGCAACATTTAATATAGTCCTTATTAATCTATCATATGCATGCTCAGCACTTTGCTCATTTAAACTTCCCAAATCATCCGAGGTAGGTATTATTATGCTTTTAATTTTGCAGAAAAGAGAACAGACATAGAAACCCTGTCCAGGGACTTCTCAGTGTATTCTCCAGTAAGACAAGCAGATTCCCATTTTCCTAGGAAGAGGGTATAACTATTGTCTTGTAGGTTTGATAAATGTCTCTTCCTTTGAGTTCTAGGAGGGAAGGGACCTGTATGCTTCCTGGGCATAAAGAACCTATTCCTTACAAAATTTGGCAACAGGGCAGGGCGATTCCAACTAAAACCTTGGTGGATAGTGAAGGCCAGCAGAGTCCCTGAAAGACTTACCACCAGACTGGATCCAGGACACTGGGCTGACCTGGGGCAGTAGCAGCAAGGAGGATGCTGACACAGGGGTTCTGGATTGTGGCTGCTGGAACCTGGCCTAGAATTTTTATGGCACTAACATACATCTTCTGTCTTTTTGGAAACAACAAATTGCTTCTTTTTCCTCTGTCAAAACAGGACTCTGGATGCATGCAGTCAGAGATGGCAAACTATAAACGTTCCTGACTTGATTTTCATCCTCTAAAACAGGGATGATAGTGAGCCTGCCTGCTGGATTGTAGGGAGGACAGAAGTAGGACAGTATAGAACTACTGCTATGGTTCCTATCCCAGAGATGCTAGGGTGGCTCAGAAGTTTCAAGTAACTCTCATATTTTGTGTAACTCTTTGTCCAGGAGTGATCTTCTCAGGGTCCCAGTTGGTGTCAGATGTGATCACTTTCATTCCGCCCAGCACAGGACTCCTGACAATCAGGCTCTTCCATCTGCGTTGGAGTCAGGTATGATTCCACCCTGTTAGCCCTGCCTTCTGCTGTTTTGTGGGGTGCAACCTCCAGTGGCTTCTGGCCTCCACTCTTTGGTCCTACTTCTTGCCCCATCTCTCCTTTTCTCCCCTCTCTCCTCTTCTTTCCCATCCCCTCCCCTCCCTTCCCCTCCCCTCTCCTTTTTCAATGTTAACAGCCCTCATATACTCCTCAGTGTGTTAGTTCAAAAGATATGCAAAGGATAGGACCCCGGAATTTGGGAGCAAGATATTAGCGCAAACTTCCCTGAGAAGGTCACGACAGTTCTGCCCCTCAAGGCCACTATGTGTTTTCCCCATGCTAGAAGTTCTCAAACGTCAGCCGGTGTCCCACAATTTGACTCAGTTCTAGCACTATCTGCCTGGAGATAGCATCAGCTTCTGTGGGGTAAGGGCCCAACCCACAAAAACGTGTGTGACCCTCAACCCAGCCCCGATGCCAATGGCAAGTCCAGGTTATCATTCGGCTCCAGATTAGAGATTCCAACAACCCCTCCTTGGGTTTATTAATTTAACAGAGTAACTCACAGAACACAAATATTTTACTCACTAGGTTATCGGTTTATTATGGAATAGCTAATGGAAGAGGTGCATAGGGCAAGAGAAACAGGTGTGGGAGGGTACGGGAACAGGAACGGGTAAGGGTACGGGCATGGAAAAAGGACGTGGAGTTTCCATGCCCTCTCCATACACAACACTCTTCGGAAACCTCGACATTCTGAATGGCCCAGAAACTATAAATACTGTCCTTTCGGGAGGAGGCTTCATTTCACAGGCATCATTGATCATGTAATTGTCTATGGACCATTGATTCAATCTCCAGTCCTGGGGGAGAAGCATGGTGGGCTGGGGTGAGGTGGGGTAGGACTGAAAGCTTGAAGCCCCAAATCACAGGGTTGGTTCCTCTGGCAACCAGCCTCCACCCTCGAATAAAGTCCAACATTCACTTCATTAACACAACAAAAGACCCCTTTTTACTCTCATCACTGAAAATTTCAAGGGTTTTAGGAGATTTGCGCAGGAATAAATATGTATTGCCTACATTAATTGTGATCACAGTACCACAGTCACCAAGATGCAAGTCTCCGGATCTGGGGAGATCTTGGGGTTCTTCTCTCCACTGGCCTATTAGATCCTGGGTGTTGAAGACTATAATCTCTTGGCAAAAACATCATAAATTTCCACAGTTGTTTTTCTAAATGACAGTGGATTCCAGAATACTATGGACATTAAGATGAAAAAATCTTAACCCTCTCCACATCAAAAATTGGTTATGTTTTTCTTTATATACCAGAGAGTATAATTGTTTTGTGAGAGAAGTAATGAGAAAATAACATTATGAAATATTCTGGTAACTGGCAATTATCCTTTCAAGAGAGAATGTATTGTTTGTAAATGCTGAGCTTCACAGGGTACCAGAAAGTTCCAGTTGTTTAAATGCTATTCATTGAGCACTTACTATATCTCAGGCTGGTTTCACTATGACACCCTGGTTTGTTTGAATGAGGAATTTGTTTGCCTTTCCATGGGCTTCTGTCCTTCCTTTTTTCCTGATCCACTTAATAATCCCTCTCTTGATTAAAGGCAGTAGTAACCAGGGGCTTGGAAGAGAACTAACCAGGGCTTTCTCACTGGCTAATGTTGAAATAGGGGCAAGTCCCTTTATTGCCTTGAGGGTGGCTTTCCATCAGTCGAGTGAAGCCCTCGAATTAGATTATTTCTTTGCCTTCCAGTTCTGATAGTCGTGGTCCTCCTCTGCCAGTTGAAGCTTTTTATTTGCAGAAGTTCTTTCAAGGGGACATTTATTTGTTGCAATTTAATGTAGCTTCATCATGATAAGCGCCTTCCTCTAAACAGTTTGTTCTTCTTGTGGGATTTTTTTTAATGTGGCTTTTCCCTATGGTATAATTGGATCTGCAAGAGCCTTAGTCTCTGGCGTTGCTGATGTGGGCTGACTTCACTCAGTGCTTTTAAAAGGTTGCTGAATTACTTATTTCCCAGGGAGGTGACATTTCTAGCGTGTTCTCTATTGCTTCTTACATTGCATGCGGACCCCTTGACGGTGTATGTGCTGTATGTATGTAAGGAACTCATCTTCCAGCTTGCGAGCTGACCTTCAATTCCTGCTCAGGCTGGTGTAGCTTCCTTGAGATTTCCTAGTTAAACATGGCCACACTGCACATGCGCATTTGGGGTTTATAGTTAATCAAGGGGAACATACCTACATTTGGGTACATTAGGTTTGAGCACAGGCAACTATTAAAATCTGCTCTTGTGTTGACCATATGTTCACAAGGCTGCAGCATGCCTCTGAAGTATGTGATGACTCCACAGAGGGCGGATCACTCAGTCGCTTGAGATATGGGACAAACTATGTTACCTGTCAGAGGACCTCTTGGGTTGGCCCTCCTGCTTTAAGAACTGCAAAGGTGGGTGAATCCTTATGTCAATGCTTGCTCCCCTGCCCCTATCTGATAAAGGTGGACATGTGATCCAAGTCTGGCCCATATGAGATTCCTCTCTGAGAATTTAGAATGGGGATGAAGAAAGCACTTTTTCTGGGAAGGATAGATTCCTCCAGGCAGAGGCAGAGAAAATTGTGCTGCAAGAAGGAAGGGTGAAAGCAGCTGTATTTGAAGGGCTGGCATGTTGGCTGTGGGGGAGCAAATGGTGCTGAAGACCTCACTACTCTCCTTCCTGGGTCCTCTGAGTTCTGGTCACAATTTTGCCCTCCAGACACAGCCACATGGCTTTGGTGAGTTTCCATCCCCTGCAAATACAAGACCCCTTTCCAATAGAGTACTGAGATAGGTCTAGACTGATGGCCCATGTAGAAGAAAAATATTTCTTCTGATATGATTGTACACGTCAGCACTTGCTGGTACATTTGTTCATTCGTTCATTCATTCACGGTCATTCATTCATTCAGTTAATAAGCCTACTTGTAGCTCTGTAAGATGCTGGGTGCTGTGTTACATTGTTGGTGGAAATTGGTGAACAGCAGAGATGCACGGATTGACCAACAAGGACCAATAATTGTCCTTGCCTATGGCTACAGTAACCAGCCACCGGAAAGCTATCTATAAAACAGCAAACCATTTTCTCACTGTTTGGAAAGTCTTAAGTCTGAAATCAAGATGTCATTGTCCCTTTAACATTTCTAGGAGAAAGTTCTTTCTCCCCTTCTCCAGCTTCTGTTGACTCCAGATGCCCCTTGGCTTGTGGCTGCTTCATTCCACTCTCTGCCTTCACACCCCTCTGCTCTGTGCCCTGTGTCCTCTGCTGTTTGTACCTCCTAGAAGCACACCTGTCATTGGGTATAGGGTCCCCCAGATAATCCGGCATGATCTCATTTAGAGTTCCTGAACTTAATTAGAGGTGTAAAGACCCCTTCCCGCACATAATGTCAAATTCACGCATTCATGGGAAGTTAGGGCAGGGACCTATCTCTTTGGGCCACCAGGCGTCGTACTACAGAAGGGAGCAATTGTTAGGAGCATGGAGAACATCACATGGAGAAAATGGTGTAAGACTTACTTTGGAGTCAAGGAAGCTTATCAAATGATCTCACATGGGAAGGAAGAGCATGACAGAGGAGTGGGCGTTAGTAAGAAAGGAAGCTGTAGAGCTAAGAGAGTAAGGAATCTTCCAGGGAAGGGACGAGAGGCAGGCTGAGCTGGGACAGAGAGGGTGTGTGGAGCAGGTGGAGACTGGGGAGCCAGCTGGGCTCTGATGCAAAGCCCCATGCTGCCTTGCGGAGGAGTGCTTCCTGGTACCTGAGATGCCTAGGGTTTGCAAGGAGAAGTAAATTGATTTGATTTGCATTTCAGAAAGAATTTTTTTGGCTTCTCATTTTCTCTCCCAGCCTTCAACTCACTAATATCTATGATCATGCCCAACAATATCGTTAGTGGAACTTCTCTGACAATCCAGGGAGGTTAAGGTGTGAGAAGACACCTTAGGGGGCTGGGTCAGCATCAAAATCCCCCTTTTGGGCATCTCATTTACATACCCCTCACCCCAGTCCCCCTTTTGCCTTCATTTTGGTTTCAAAATTTGTAAATTAGTAAAATAGTACTTCAAGGCCTAAGATACCAAAAGCAATTTAATACTGTGAAAAATAAGAGGCGTCTTTTATGTCCTGACATCTAGTGGGCCCAGACTCGTTATTCTTCCTAATGAACGTTTCTTTCTCTCCTTCTCTTATAGGTTTTAACACATGCCATTTACCACCTCCGACCTGCTGATTAGGGGGCTGGGCACAGGCTTCCATCACTGTCAGGGAAGGAGAGGAAAAATTGCAAAGTAAATGGCAAGATGTTGCCTTGATACTGAGCAGGGAAATCTGCATTGCTTAGGAGAACGAGGGTCCCAAATGAAATTCCGTGGCTCCCAGTGGGTAAGGTGCTGGGAGCCACCAGCAAGGTGCCGGGTGGGTGGGCGGGCGGGCGGGCGCCATGTGACTGATGATTCAGATAGGCCGATGATTAACTCGGTTTATATTGATGCAAATAATCCTGCCGGAGCCGGCGACTGCCAATGCATTTTGGAACTGTGGTTTTCCATTGATAGCACAAAATAGTGTAGAGGAGAGGCATTTTCATAATATTAATAATGGAATTACAGAATCAGGTCACTTAAAGGAACTGTGCTGATTCAGCGAAAGCAAGCGTCCACTTGAATGTGGAGATTAATACTGAGCAAAACGAAACAGAGACCTGCAGCTGTCTCATGGCATAAAACACACGTCCCCATGCCGTTTTCTTTATAAAAGGGAAGGGGCATTAAAAAATGACTCTAAGTCCAATTCTCAGACAAATTTATTACAAAGGAAAAGAACTATCCAGGATGCTGAAAGGGCCCCCACTAAGATGTCCCCCCGTCCCTCCGGCCCCCTTTTGATTAAAGAAAGAAAGATTTACCTTCCTTGCCAATGCTCGGTTTTATGTCTAAGTCCTAGGACAATGTCTGTAAATGCTTTCTGAACATATGATTGAAATGGCAAATGAAAATCAATAAATGTCTTCTAAAGGAGTGAATGTATTTGTAGTGAAATCAACTCAGGTACAGAGAAAATTCTGTGGAAATCTCTCAGGATCTCGTGCTGGGTAAAGTAAGCCAAGGTCAACATCAGGATCCCGCTGAGCAGGGCTTGGGGCACAGAGTGGGAGGGGACGAACTGAAGGTGTCACTCCTCTGAAGACTGAAAAATGACATGAATGTATCTAGACAGACAGACACACACACACACACACACACATCTATGTCATGATGATGTTTACAGCAGTATATTTATAAAGATGAATCAATCCTAAGATAAAAACATATTAAGATGCATTCAGACATGGAAAATTATGCAGATATTAAAATGATATTGAAGGAAGGAGAGAGAACATTTGATGCACACTGAGTGAAGAAGCAGGTTACACATTTTTTTTTTTAAAGAAAGCCAGGGTCTTCTGTCCTGCCCAGTAGTCCAGACACTTCAGCCCACAGTTTTAGGGTCTTGTGATCTCTTGGAGTTGTGTAGACAGAACCCCCTGGTAAGAAACCAATTATTTTTCCTTCAAAAATACTTCTTCTCAGGCTAAAAAGGGGACTGGGGATAAAGGGACTTGGCAGGGAACCAAAGACTATTAGAAGCTAATGATGTGGTGCTTTAAAAAAATCGTTCCTTGCCTACCCAAGTACTAACAAGGCCTGATCCTGCTTAGCTTCAACGGGTAAGTTCAGGGTGGTATGAAGATGTAGTGTATGTGCACAGTGGAATAGTACTCAGTTGTCAAAAAGATGGAATCCTGCCATTTGCAGCAACATGGGTGGAGTTTTGCTTAGTGAGATAAGCCAGAAGGAGAAAGAAAGATATTATATAATATCACTCATATGTGGTATAGAGAGAGACTAAGAAAATGAATGAACTAAATTAAACGAAACTGGACTTTAAAATAATAAACTGAATCAACAACAATAGACTTTTAGTCAAAAAAATCAAATCAATGTTTGTAAGAGGAGAAGGGGGAGGATGGGGGCAAATGGGATAAAGGGGATTCATTGTATAATGAAAGGAAATCTGAAATAGTGATGAATTTACTGTATTATATACAGATGTCGATTTACTATGATACATACCTTAAACCTATATAATGTTATAATACAATGTTCCTTCAATAAAATTAATTAAAAAATAAAAAGAATAAAATATATAATGAAGAACTCTCTAAAAATAAAATTGTGGTGAAATACATTTAGCATTTTAACTAATTTAAAGTATACAGTTCAATAGCATTTGTAATTTCACAGTGTGTCACCATCAAACTCTGCCTTGCAAATTGAGAAACCTTCCTCTAATGTAGTCACTAAGGAATTAGAATAGGGCTGAGGCATTTTAAGCACACAGTAGGCACATGGCCTTCTAGACTTGACCGATCACCAGGTATCTGCCAATGGCTGGTGTTTCATACTATGAAGTCACTGAAGAATAGGCCTACCCTAAATACTCAGACCTCCCCATGATATCCAGAGCAGGCTTTTTTCTTCCAATACGTGCCACCTTTTATTATGTGGCAATAAGGTCGATCCAAGTCCTTCAGGCTTCAAGAGAAACTGTCATCATTACCTTAACTACCTAGAAGGATGAGAATTACCCAGATGCAGAGTCACCTCCAGAAAGAAATTTTTCATTAAAAAAGTGTATCTACTTGGCGGATATCTAATTACAGAGCATCTGACTTTGTCTTATGAGTCCACTCTCTGCTGGTCAAAGGAGTTCCTCCTCTCCTCAGGTTCCTACCTTCCTTAGTTCAAGAAAAAAAAACAACAAAAAACCTAAAAACAAAATGAAACAAAAAAAATTCTTGGTCTATCCTAGTTACTCTAGAATTTACAACTATGTAAGCTCGCCATATGTATGTAGTAAATGTGTCTTTTTTTGCTGCTACTAATATGCCTGATGTTAATTTGTTTGCTGGAGTAACTTGACAAAACCCTAGGGGATAAGAGAAAACCACCACTCCCCCCATGACCAACCACCAGCAGGCAGACCCATGTTTTGCTAACATCAGATGATCAAGAATCTGACCCATCAGCTTGGTTGTATCTGTCGTCTTCTATCAGCCCTGGGGTGTTACCATGCCCTAGCAATTGGAGTGAGCTGCTTTCTCCCTGTCTGTGACTGGACCATGATACAGTCAAAAAATATTCATTGTTTCCTACAGGCCAGGCCTTGTGCATAGTGCAATACTCTTTTGGACATGAATGGGAAGAGGAAGTGATGATAAATGCCTCATCAAAACATCTCTCGCAAAAACAAGCATTTGAGCAGCGAAAATGGAGAGTCCTCTGCCTACTCAGATGGCCTAAAGGGCAGACACAATGGGGGTGCACCAGGGGATATTCAAAAGGTTAAAAGAAGAAGCTTCAACCTCTTGGAAATATTTCTTCTGGTGTTCTGCACATAGGGACAATTTTGTATTGGAGATGCTTTTACTTTGAAAACTGACAGGATCTCCCTCCTGGGGTTTTCTGACTTTAGGGGTCTGGCGGGATTGTTTTTAAGGCACATGTAGGGGGCGCTGTGCAAAGATTTCAGTTGGTACTTCTGGTATACCCAACCACCTTTAGGCTAGTAGAAGCATTGGGCTCCTTCTTTTTAGCAACCAGAGCAGATTGTAGTAAGGAAAGGGTGATAATAATTCCTTTCTAAAATGTTTCACAGTAATGAAAAAGCAACCTTTGTCTTAAAATTGGCCATTCTTTTTTTAACGTGCCCTCCCCTTCCCGCTAGACAAATTGGCTAAGCTGGAGTTGGCAGACGCAGCTTTCATCAGTCCGGGATAGATTTCATGGCGGCTCACCCAATGGGGCGTGCAGAATTTCCGGCTGCGGTCTTCTGTACACATCCATCAGAAAACAAGCTAGGGGAATGTTGCTAGCAGGAAGCAGCCCTGAAGAATGCATTCACCTTTGTGAGGAAATAATTCCTAGCTCCAGGAGCGTCTGGGCTGTACTTCCGAGGCCCCATCAGCTTTCTTCCCTGGGCTGGTTCATGTCCACTGGAGTGTGAGCTTTGAGTGAGGCTAATCCCGCTCATTACCTCATTAGGATTAAGGACAGGCCCCAAGCTCTGATGGCTGGGGAGGTGGATGGAGGCTGGGTGTCCTGCATTGGGAACTCTGCATGTGGGGCTGGGTAACCAGCCGAATTGTGGGGCCACTGTAGGTGGGGGTGGGGAGAGTCAGATGCACACAGGTTGCTCGGATGAGGCTTAGCCTATCCTGCACCGGGATGACTATATTTACTCGACTGACATTTTAATGGATTCTTACTATGATGGCTGAGGCCATACTTTCCATTCCAAAGGAAGGTCAGAGTGTCTTTTTATTTTTAAATTAATAAACTACATCTTAGAGCAGTTTAAAGATTATAGGACATTGTACATCAAGTACAGAGAGTTCGTTAGATCCATGCTTCCGCCTCTTGATCCTCATTTCTCCTATTATTATCTTGCATTAGTGCGGTCTATCAGTTACAGTTGAACAAATATTGGTGCATTATTATTAACTGAAGTCCACAGTTTACATTAGGCTTTACTCTGTGTTACACAGTGCTATAGGTTTTGTCAAATGCCTTTATTCACAGTGACACTGGCTGAAGGACATTCTTTCCCCCGGTGCGGCGGAGCCCTCTAAGGGGCGCCCAACACCTCCGCCAAAGTGTCCAGACTGGCTTGGGCTGGGCGACATGGATGCGCTGTCTGAGAGGGTCCATGGTCTCTGTCCAGTGGGGAAAACAGGGCTGGTCTCAAACTCATAAGAGGAGTCACTAACACCTCAGGGAGATGGCTAAGGAGGTGTTGCTTTTCCTTTCAAACAGGTGAGAAGGTTTCCCTTCTTAGTCCTCCCCTTTAGGTCTTCCTGCCCATCATTCTTTGGTTGCTGGCCACTCTCAGCATTGCTTTGTGACCCTTTGAAGTAACTACCAGCTACCTGGTTACTGGAGTTGACTAAAGATATGAGTCCCCTGTGAACTGCTCACCTGGGGTGGGGAGGTTGGGGGTGGGGGGGCAATCCATAACCAGAAGCCACTTTCTAAGAGCTCTTTGATGGCTCAGGTATTAAGTTTGCTGCTCCAGCATAGTCCACGTAAAGCCTAAGGACCCAAGTTTTTTACCCAGGACCAGGAGGAACAACCAAAATGACCAATGAAATAAGTAAATAAATGAATGCTTCTCCCCCTTCTCTCTCTCTTTCTGCCTACTTGCTTCCTTCCTCCAAAAATAAATTAATAGATTAAAAAAAAAAAAAAAAAAAGCAACAGCCACTCTATTGACCTGGCCATAGGTTCAGGGCACAGGATGGACTGGAGGTGTGCATGTCCGGCCCTGGGGCATGACCAGTCCCTCCTGTCCTCCTGCAAAGGAACCCTAGTCACCACCCAGAGGTGCCCCGGTGAGGTCTGGAATCTGAGTAGAGGTCATCGCTCACTCTGTTGTCAACCCTGGTGGCACATCAAGCTGTTATGGGGAGACTTTTGAAAGCAGATCAATGCCTGTTCCACACAATACAATCCCACGAGACCTTCTGCAGGTGGAGAAGGAGAAAGGGCCTCTGGGAAAAGGTCCAAAGATGATTCTGGTGCAGAAGTGGCGGGGGTGGGAGAGGCATGCAAATTGTTGTTTGGATGGAACTCATGTTGAGTTGTCTCTCTGATGTTACATTTCCTTGGGCTTTCTTTGCTTTTTCAAGTGCTGTGGGTTAAAAAACATGAATGCTTTCATCTGTTAGTACAGAGTCCCATGTCGCCAGCCTTGGCAAAGGCACAGCCAGCTCCTGTCAAGTGCTGTTTTCCATGCCCATTTCAGGATTTGAGATCACCAGAGCAAGACCTCAGATTTCCTCTCCTGGGAGCATGCTCCCTCCAGGGGCTGCCACAGGAGCTGGGGCAGGCAAAAGTGTCAGGACACCTGTTTGAGTGACTGGCTGAGTCCTTGGCTTCTCAGTGGCCTCAGTGTCTGGCTGCTAGTGGGCTTGTCATATTTCTCCGGTGTCTTCCCTGTGAGTAAATGCTTCTTATTTCAGGGAGAATATGCCAGGCACTGCATGGGTGGGCATGGAGAAAAGGTCTTAGACAGAGAGTCATGTTCAAATCCCCTGAAACAAAGGAGCCATCCCTTTCACCCCCATGTTGCCACCATTTCTTTCTAAAGGTCTCTTCAGCAATCTGAAAATCTTATTTTCTTCAATATAAAAACATTTCACTAGGGGGCACTTCAAGACTGAGAAAGAAAAGAAAAAAAATCCAGAAACTTGATGACAATAGATTCCATTTCATCATTAACTAGGTAAACAGTCCTGTACAAAACAAAATATAAAAAATACATAAGGAATTAAATATGTATTTAGCTGAAACTGTGATTTCATTTCTGTGGGTTGTTTTTGTGAAACTGGACAGGGGAGGAAAGAAGCGAGGCACTCTTGGACTCACTGGTGCTTCTGACTTGAGGATTCGAGTCATCATAATGATGACAAAGGTAACAGTTTCTCATCTGGTCTGAGATGGATGCATGTACTGCAGTGCTTCGGTGCAACTGACTGTTTGCAGCTTTTACTCAGAAATGTATGTTTCGGCGACCTCTTTTTTCTCCAGAAGGCATCACGGAGAGTGTTAGTATGTCGGCAGCTCTGTGGGGACATCTGGGACCCTGGTTCTAGACCTGTCTGTTTCTCCCCACTGGTGTGACCTTGGGAAAGTCACTGGCCATCTTGGGCCTCAATATCCTCCATTGTAACACGAAACTCAGAGACTTGAAGTTGTCTTTCCCATCTGACATGCTCCGGCATCTCCCAGGCTGCCTGCTGTGTTTGGGTGATTCATACTGCGTTTCTCCTGGACGTGGCATGAACAGTTATACCGAAGGCAGCTCCAGGAGAGAGACAGAGACAGAAGGATGTAGGTGTGAGTCCTGGTTCTGTGCTCCCCGCCATTCCTGGGAGGTGAGTGGGTGGAACTCCATCTCCCAAAGATGTTGGCGTCCTAAACCCTGTCCCTATGAAGGAAGGGTGGGGTACTGTGAGTGTGACCTTATTTGGAAATAGGGTCTATGCAAGTGATTAAAGTTCAAATGAGGTCATTAGGTTAGGTGCTAATTCAATATCGCTGGAGTCTTTATAAAAACAACCAGTCATTAGTAGGGAGCTCGCCACAGGAAATTGAGGAGGAGATGGGTGATCTACAATCCAAGAAACTCCAAAGAGTGCCAGCAAACCACGAGGAGCTGAGAGAGGCAAGACAGACTCCACACAGCTCTTAGGAGGACCCAAAGGTGCCTACACCTTGATCTTGGACTTCTAACCTCCAGAATTGGGAGACTTGTGAGACTTTTAGCCTTCCGAACTGTACTTAATTATGATACTGTTAAAACTTATTTAATAGTAAATACATTATCTGTGATTTAAATCACCCAGTTTGCGCTGCTATGTTATAGCACAGTGCTAGCCACGAACCCTTCCGGTGAGGACCTGATGAAATGGGGTGATACCTAGGACAGCCTCTAGCACATGGGATCTGGCATCTAGAGGGCGCCCATCAGATGTCAGCTAGTTATTATAAGGAAGGAATAAAGGAGGAATCGGGAGGAAACTCTAGGTGCTTAACTTCACTTATTTCTCGTTAGTTCTCACTCACAAACATTTTGCTGCTGAGGGAATCAGTTTCTCAGAGGTTAAATCATTGGCAGAAGGTTGTAGAGCTAGGAAGTGGTGGGCAGCAAAGTGGCTTCCAAAACCTGTGGCCATTACACCTTGTGCTTGTTTAGGCGTTATTTATCCCTCCATGGTAAACTGCATTCATTCATTCATTCATTCATCATCTGCTCAAGAAACAGAAGGAGCTCAACAGCTAGATCCATTCACTCCAGTAGCAAACTCAGCTCCATGAAGTCATGAACTTTCTGGAATGGTGGAAGTTAATTTCATAGGAGATTGTTCCCTGCTAGAGGCCAGAGAGAGGCAGTTTGGGGGAAGCAGAAGATCTCAAAAGCTAGGCCATGAATATCCAGGAGTGAAGTAGTCAGAATTCAACTTCTCTGGCTTCTTCTCTAAATAAACAAGCCCACACTCTGTTTTAAAGGTCACTAACGCGTGATTCCAAACCAGGCTCATTCCAGGCAAGATGGCTCCTGATTCTAGATTACCCTTTTGAGTCTTCCCTGCCCTCCTCCTCCTTTTTCTCTCTCCACTCTCCCCACCTCCCACATGAGGTCAGTTTAACACTGACCTGGAATTGACCTTGTACAGGTTCGGGGAATATGGAGCCTAAGCTGATACACAGATCATTGCAACACTGGGGCTATGGCTTAGCTGACAAAGCGGGTGCAGGTGGGGCACCGGTAGGCTCCTCAGAAGAGGGACAGAGAGGCCGTGCTTTGGAGAGCGACAAAGAGGCAGGTATTCCAGCTCAGGGAACAGCTTCTGCAAAGGTCCTGAAGTAGGAAGACAAGTGCAGGCAACTGACAATGACTTGGAATGATTGGTCAAAGGGATCGAAAGAAGGCAAAGGAATGAGAGAAATCTAGGGGCTTGGGTAAGGACTAAGTCACCAAAATCCCCCTGGCTTGTCAGAGCTACCCGCAAAGGTACCTGTACAGGTGCCCTGAGACCAGTTTCAATGGGTATGTCTAGAGGCTTCCCCACACCAACAAGCAATTCTTAGACACCAACAGCATGGCTTAGAATTCAACTTGGTTCTGATCCTGTCTACCTGCAGAGAGCATCAGAGCCCACAGACTAAGGGCTTCGTGTCCCCAGAGGGTCCTCTAGCTCAGAAC
The DNA here is from genome assembly GCA_004363575.1 of Solenodon paradoxus. Classification (NCBI taxonomy): domain Eukaryota; kingdom Metazoa; phylum Chordata; class Mammalia; order Eulipotyphla; family Solenodontidae; genus Solenodon; species Solenodon paradoxus. Next base: position 3,848 of record RJWH01008110.1, on the reverse strand, counting down.
CAGGTATGAACTCATGTCACTGTGCTTCTGCTCCTCTGTCTGTAGACATTATCCAGGCCAAGGACCTGGGTCCCAGATATGCCTACAGAGCTTTCTCTGCTCTGTAGAAAATCCCCCATTAATCCTGCAGCAGGGACTTGCTAGCAATCACATCGGCATTCTCCCTGATGTCTTCTAGAAGGTGTTTCTCAAACATACATAGCTTCGAAAGGCTACTTGCATTGGAGCACTGGAATCAGTAAAGTGTTGGTCAGAAGCCAGATGAACAGCTATTCTTGTCATATTCTAACCCTCACGTCAGAATTGTCAGTAAGTTCAAGTACCAGACTTCAACAGATGTTTTTGGGGTTCACAGCTCAACCCACCTCACCAGATATGAGGAGTCTAGTTTCCTTTGAAAGAGGTAAGCCGGGCTCCCTTTCTTAACGTGAGACGCAGCACTCAGACTTCTTCCAGCCTTTCTCAAGCTATCAGTCCCTCTAAGTTCTCTCAGACAGCTTGGTGCCTGACTTCAGAGACCCTGCCCATGGGTCTTGAAGTCTGGACATGTGAAAATGTGCCATGGAATTGTGTCTGCTGAGTTCCACGATGCCGCGAGAGGGAGATGAGAGAGACAGCCTCTTTCTGATGCCGCACTCCTTCGGGTGTCTGCTGAGTTTGCTTGGCGGATTGTGACAAGGTGGGGTGCTCCAGCTGGGTTTAAGCACCAATTCCCATCCTGAGCCTTCAGCTGTGTTCTCTGCACCTGCCTTTTCTCATGGCACCAACCAGTTCCAAGTGTTGCCTCAGGATAAAAATTCACCAGGAGGCACGTGGTGAGGTGGTGACGTGGGTCGGCAAGTGGAGTGGGTGACAGGTTTTTCCTGACCAGGAATCAGCTTAGGGGATACAGACATGCCTCTGCCTGGACTGGGGACCAGAAGCAAAACACAGCAGTTTCCCCCGGGGGAAGCCTAGCAGACCAACAGCCTGTTACAGCCCAGGGGCCCAGGAAAGCGAGGATTCCCATTGATAGGTGCTTTCCTTCTAGAAATTTCAAGCAAATAGCTGGAGTTTCATAAGTGGTCTGAAGCACAAAAGTAGCTTGGTTTCTCCGAGTGGAGTGTTTATCGGATTTTTCCCCCCATGAAAGAAGCTTTGATAATTTTGAAGCAGTTATTTTTTGAGTGCCTTTCCTTAAGCAGGTTTCTGGTCATTACATATTGTTTGGAAAACATCAACTTCTTTAGCATTTCTCCCCAGCCTGGGAGCCATGGAAAGTAAGGTGGGCGAGAATTTGATTCTAACTTGCATCAGCAGCCAGCAAGCTCATTTCCTCTGAGTGAAGCAACTTTTTAATGCAGCTCCACTGGGCGCGGCTCCGAACTAACTCTTCACCCAGGCTGGCTGGCGCGTGCTCCGCGGCTTAGTCGGAAGCCTGCAGAGATATTCAGTCCTGAGGGTTGTGGGCCTTTGCTGTGGCTGTGCTCGGCCAAGCCAAGTGCTTTTTACAAGCACATTAAACGTGGACCTCTACTGAATGGGCCGCTTCGGAGGTACAAATGCAAGTTTCCTGGACACGGACTTATTTATTTTTTATTAATGTAACCTCAGCATGCCACATATTTCTCGCTGAGCTCCAGATCTGAAAGGCCTTGACTGGACCCCATGAATACTTTATGATTCCATTTAAGTCCAAGGGACCAATGAACTCACCCCAATTTACATTTCAGTGGAGTCTTATAAGTAATGCATGTGGTCCAACTCTCAGCGTTTCTGGGACTGCCTTTAACATCTCATCACGTGCATGGCCTTTGCAGGAGACAGAGAACAGAGAAGTGCTCTCTGCAAACTGCGTTTTCTTTCTCTCTCTTCAGTGACTTGAATCCCCCTCTCTGTGGCCATGAATGGATCATCAGAAAGAGCCCACACAGGAGTTCGAAGGGTTTCCCCTTCCTCTCCCACCCCAGGTCCCAGATAACCCTCCAGGCTTCCCCACGCCTTCAAGAAAGGTGGTGCAATCCCGACCATCTGTTGTCCTGAAGTTCTCATGGCTTTGATCCCAGGGGTGGTACCATTTGCATCTCAGTCCCCACCTTCCTAACAGGGGAGCCCCCATTTGGATCTCTTCATTTCAGCCTCACAAGTTATAGGACTCAGTTGCCAGGCCTGAAAAACATGCCCTTCGTTGTCCCCTTCCTTCTGTCCTTTCAGATGCTTGGGTCTTCCACTGGACACCCTCCCGCCGGGTCAGCAGCCAGTGCTGTCTTCACAAGGTGTGAATCAGCACCTTCTGAAGTTTCCTACTCCTGTAGCTCCTCCTGAGTTTCCAGCTACCAGCCGAACTATGGATTCCAGACTTAGCACCTCTCCCAAGAGGACGAGCCTGTCCTTGAGAGAAACATCTCTTTCTGTGTGTTTCCATATTGGTGCATGTGCAGTATCTAGTGTCTTCACGCAGGTCACATTTCCTGTGGGTCTGGTTTCTCTGTGAACCCTGATTTTGAAGTGCCCTTTATGAACCATGTGTTATAAAAGCCCATCCCCTCTGTGACTGTGTCTCTGTGACGTCCACACATCATTTGATCTTCCTCCCTTAGAAAGACAGAGACTAGACCCTGAGAAGGAGAGCTCACATGGGATTAGCTGACAGTCGCCCACGTGCTCACAATTAGAGGTGAGAGCAGAAGAGAAAGGGCCTGAGGAAGGCAGCCTGGAAGGACTCGGCCCAGGCCGACTGGCTTTGAGGACCGAAGGCAGCACGAGCCTAGGAATGAGGGTGTCTTCTAAAAACTAGAAAAAGGGGAGAAAGGATTCCTCCCTCAGGCCTTAGAATAACGCAGAGCTATGGACATCTGAATTTTACCCATTTCAAACTTTCGACCTCCCAAACTATAAGGCAATACATTTACATTGTTTTAAGTTAGTAAGTTTGGGATAACATGTCCAGTAGTCATAGAAAATGACTAAAGGTCTTTTATATCCGCCAAACAAAAAAAACGGTGGAAACAAATTCTTCTCTCATTGAATAAGGATCCGTCTCAGTGACTCATTTTTGTGAACAGAATGCCGTGGAAGAGATGCTGCATGACTTCGGAGGTTGGGTTGGAAAACGTAACGCGTGCGCGTCAGCCTGATATTCTCCCCCACCCCACCCTGTCCCCTCCCCTCCTCCTCTCCCTCTCCCTTCTCCCTATCCCTCCTCCCTCCCTTCCCCTCCCTCTCCCCCATCCCCTCCCCCTTTCCTTTCTTCTCCCCACCCCCCACTTGCTCTTATTCTTTGAACTTACCTGCCATATTGTAAGGAAGCCCATGCCACATGAGAGGCCATGGGAAGTTGTTCCAGTCAGTGTCCCAGCCCAGGTCCCAGCTGCCTGCAGCATCAACTCTGTTTGGCAAGAATGAACTTCCCCACGATCCCAGCTCCAGCTGTGAGCTGCCCCAGTGATGCCAAGTGGAGCACAGATGAGCTGTCCCACTGAGTCTTGCCCAAGCTAGAGAGTCCTGCTCAAAGCCCAAGGACTATAATTGTTCAAAGCCCTGTTAGGTCGTTGGTTTTTTTTCAGGCAAAAGGTAACTGGACCATTTCTCTCTCCCCTTAGGCTACTAGCTTTTTATTGTAGCAGATAAATTATTAGAATTCATCATGAGCTGGGTGAAGCTTGAAATAGGTCAGGAAAGCATGGTCACATAAAACGGACTGGATCTAGCTGTGGGAGACTGGGGGATGACTCCCCAGAAATAGGAACATGGAAGGTGAGGTCTGAAGGAGAGAGAGGAGCTCGCCAGGTGAAGGTGAGAGGTCACTGGGGAGCAAGAGAGAACAGAATGAAGGAGGTACAGCACAATGGGTCAGAAGGAGAAAGGTG
>RJWH01008109.1:0-33504 GCA_004363575.1 Solenodon paradoxus | reverse complement strand
AAGTGGGAGTGATCTTCAGAGAAATGCTCATTGGGCAGCTGTTTTGCTGCATGCCAGAGATTGGCATTAGTTTGTCTGGAATCGCTGTCATATCCCCTGTTTGTTGACTTGGTCCCCCTCTCTCCCAGGTGGTCCCCAGTATGATTTTGTACTGAGGATCCCTTTTCTGGTTATCTATTGCTGCAGAATAAACCGCCCCCAATAAGTGGCTCATGACAGCAGCAGTCCTTTATTTTCCTCCCAGATATGTTGTCTCGGTAAGACCAGAGAGGATCGCTGGTCTTTACTCTGTACAGTGTCCTCTAGGGTGGCTTCAAGGTTAGTGGGTGACTCCATGGCTGGGGGCTGGACTCCTCTGAAGGCTCACTTACTCACAGGGCTAGAGACAATGGTGGCTGTCAGCTGGAGACTTCAGCTGGGGCTTGCCAACTGTGGCCTCGCCAGGTGGACGCAACATAGTATGGTGACTGGGTTCTATGGCGAATGTCCTGAGGGAAGAAGGTAAGCTTGCATGGCATTTATATGACCTAGCCTGGAAGTCACTTAGCTTCAATTCTGCTGTTTTCTCTTGGTGGAAGCAGTTATGAAGGTTGGATCAAGTTCAAAGACAGGAGGTATTGACCTACCACTGGAAGTGCCATTTTACTGGGAGTGTCACTGTCACATTGAAGACGAATCCTAGTGGATCAGGGCCACACACTTATGACTTCAGTTACCCTTAATTACCTCCCTGAGGCTCTATCTCCAAATACAGTCACATGAGGGGTTAGGGCTTCAACTTATGAATTTTAGGGGACATGATTTAGTTCATAATGGCAGCCATCTTTGGAAAATACAATCTGCCACAAACCTTTAGCTGTTTTCCCCTCTCTCTGAGTCTCTTCAGCTGAAATCATTTCAAGGGATATACCATTCAAAAGAACATCGTTGCATTTGATCTGAAGGTGCAGTTTGGAAGACGCTACCCTGTAAAGGTCTTTCCCTTTGTGAACCATGTCCACCTGCTAAGCCTGGGCACAGAAACATTTGAGGGCTTGCAGTATGTTCTTCATTTCTAAACTGGTTGTGCAAAACAGTGACGTCAGCGCTGTAGCAATCGGTTCCTATCTTGACTCCTTTGTTGGTTTTGTGTGGCATCACTTTGGCTAAGTTGGAACAATGTTTCTCAGAGTTCCATTCCTTTTATGGGTCCAGATTTGCGTTGGTCAGAAGAGATGGAGACATGTGGAAGGTGGTGAAGACCTGACTGCTACTCCTCTCTGGTCATCGTGGGTAGATGAGGTAAAAGACAGAAGGTGCCAGAAGTTGCCTGCTCTTGTTTTCTCTAACTCTGCATGCACTTCTGCTTCCCAAGTGCTGGCCCTTCTGAGCACAGCCTCAGCCATGCCAAGCCTACCCCGAGACGTAGAGACACATCTTCCATGGGCCGCTTCTCAAGATCCTTTTCATGGCCCCACTCTGGCAGCTGGCCATGCCGGGCCACAGGAGGGTTGACCAGTGACTCTTCTCTGTCCCTCCAACTCCACCTTTAAACCCTTCCTCTCCCACAGCGGGGCCAGACCTTGTTCCACAAGAAGGCCCTACCTCCATAAATCTCATGGTGGTCTACAATCCTGTTGCACCCCTGACCGGCACAACCCTCCTCATCTCCTCTGTCCCGGTGTCTTCACAGTAATGCCTGGGCATGCGGAGCCTCCCATGAATTTAGTGAGAATTATTTATAATGGAGACTGCAGATCACCAGCGTTCTTTCCTCTACCCATGAACTGTGTAATCACCCTACACTCTCAGCTGCCAGCTGGAAAAATCTGATGACAAGGGCCACATTCCTGTGTCTCGCTCCCTAAGTCGGTTGTACACCCAAAGGAACATAAGATTGGGTCCTCACCTACCTGAGACCTGGTCCACCCCCTTGATGTGGGACACACACACACACTGAACTCTAACAGTGCTTGAAGACAAAATGGAGCGAGCATTGTAGGGGAGACAGAAACGACTTCACGCAGGGGATCCAGGGAGAATATATTTTCTGGAGTGGATGGAGTGGTCAGGATGATTTGACACTATCCATTTAATCAAATCTGACCCTAAAGTCTAATTGCTTAGTGATTGTGCTAAGTGCAAGTTTTATGCAATGGAGGGAGATGAAAACTCTGGTCCGGAGCTGGATGTGTCTCACGGTCTCCATGTCTCAAATGTTGGTGGAACTGGGGTGGGGCACCAGGGGTGTGTCCTTTCAGGAGGAGCCTTTGGGAGCACTAACCGAGTCCTTGCTCCCTCTGGGACGGTTCCCAGTACTTGGGCACTCTCTCTGCCACAGAGCGCTCCCAGTGTTGGATGGTTCTCATTTGGCCTGGCATCAAGGTATGGCCTCACTTTTTTCGGTGACATCATTCCCTCCCCCCAGGCTTTAGAAACAGTATGAACACAACAAAACACAGGTGAGCCCATCATTCCACATACGGCGCTTCTAGGGGACAGGTCTTCCCCAATGTTAAACAAAGGCAGTCCATCCAACAAGTTAATCAATCAGTTGAATACAGTGAGCTCAGTTTTCTGTGATCTCAACCCAGTGAAACGTTGTTAGTATTCATCCCCACTATCTGTATCTTTATTTACTTATCCATTACATGCATGTGCTAATGTTTTTCTAAGATCATACAGCCCTATATATGCCTGTGAGGTCCATTATTAACTGAAGTTGAAAATCTACTTTTCAAATGATCTTGTTCACCTTTGAAAATGTTTAAATGCACTCCTTGTCATATCTGATGAGATAGTTGTTTCCTCATAACGTGGCTGGCAGAGTTCTCGAATTAAGAGAACCATGAGCTTGGCCACTTCCTGCCCTGCTTATGTTTGTATTCATAGTATCAGCTTCAAGCCACAGTTTCTTTACTGGAGTCATGTCAATGCAGATGCTGTCCAAGTCCTGGGACTGCCACTCTTCCTTCAGAATTTCTTGCCTGCCACCCTGGATGCTGAGCAGTGACAGGTCCATCGACATGTTGCATTTTGGTCATTGTAATAGTCAGCTGTTGCTAGAGTAACGCCGCAGAACAAATACTCCAAGCACAGTGGCATACAATAATAGACATTTCTTTCTCTTTTTGTTTTTGCTTGTGATCCTACAGTGCTGTGGGGGTTTATTGGATCTTGGGCTGGGCTATTTCAGGTTACAGGTTCACCACACTGGACTCCAGGCTGCAGGCTTTGTGTGGGTCTCAGGCAGACAAGACTGCAGCTCCTGAAGGCATGGTCCCCTGGTGGTGGCTGAAGCTCAAAGGGCAAACCACACTGTTTAAAGTGGCTGCTCACAGGCCATGTCTGGTAATATTCCTTGGGTCAAAGTAAGGCATGTGATTACACCCACTTTACTGGAATGAGTGAGTTTATTCTACTGAATTCATTCTATTCCAGGTGAGTGATGAAGTCAGGTCAGTAAATCAAACTACCACAGTGATAGAAATGGAAGATCTAAAGTTCTGATGTTTTCTTTTTACCTATATTAGCTTGCTAGGGCTGCCATGATAAAGTACCAGAAATGGTGTGGCTTAAACAACAGAAATGTACTGTCTCACAGTTCTGGAGTCTAGAAATTTCAGATTAAGTTGTCATGGGTTCCTGCTGAGGCTTGGGAGGGAGCATCTGTTCCAGGTCTCTCTCCTTGGCTGGTCTTTCCCTGAGTCTCTTCACATCTTCCACATCTTCTTTCCTCTAATTGTATCTGTGCCCACATTTTTCCTGTTTATAAGCACATTAGTCATATGGAGGGGTCCACCCTAGTGACTTCATTTTAACTTGATCACTTCTGTCAAGACCTTGTCTCCAAGTACAGTCTCCTTCTGAAGGTCTTGGAGATCAGGACTGCAACAAATGACTTGCAGAAGGGGGGCCAACTCAACCCCTAACACTGCCCCTCAAAGGATGGTCTTATGTACCATTTAGGGTGCGTGTCCTCCCACTTTGGAGACTTTGTGGCACAGAGATCTGCGGAGAAGTTCTCTTGCACCTGGCCATGACTGCCGCCTCTGTTCAGTGCTGAGCAGGGGACAAAGACTTTAAGAGCATGCCACCAAGCCCATGACAATCAGACGACCTGACCCCTTGGGCCCCACTATATCCAAGCCTTTGGTTAAATTCACCAATCTGACTCATTCAGTTTGCTGGGGGAAGAAAACAATTGATTCCATTGGCTATGAGGTGTCATGGAGGCAAATCCTGTATGTCAGTCTTAGCATACAAGAAATGAGTACTTTGTGTCCCTTTGATGGGGTATTGTGATGCTTAATGTTTGTCAGAAGAGACCCAGAGGAAAAAGCAGAATAAATCCCAATGATGGTGCACTCTGGTGGCTCAGGTGTGAAGGCTGTGCTTGGGGTGCAGTCCACATATAGCCCAAGGACCTGGGTTTGCAGCCTGGGGCCAGGTGAGTGGGCGGAACACCTAAAATGAACAACTAAATAAATAGGATGCTTCTCCCTCCTCTGCCTTCCTTTATGTCTGCTACCTACCTATATTCATTCCTGCCCGTCTTCCTCTTTAAAAAATCCCAGTGATGATTCTATAGCACAATCCTGCTTTTCTTGTTCATGCTCAGGAAGGGGTCTAGGACAAATGATTGGACTCACACTCAAGTCTGTGTCCCAAGGGACATGGTGGAAAGGGGGGGCAATGTACACACCCCAGTAAGTATCTTCAACACTTTATAGGAGTGCAAGGAGGCGATTTTCTTAGCACGCTGCCCCATGACGCTGCTCTGATTCATTCCTGAGTGATGTGGCTCTCTGCACATGTGCGCCCTGCAACAGCAGAAACAAGAGTCTTTTCTGCCTCGTCAGCGCTTTCTGTCCTGGCATAAAATAGGTACACTCTAGTCACTTCATTAAGAAATTACATCTCTGATGTGATCGGTCAAGTGTCCAAAGGTGGACAGAAAAGTCTGCCTGTGGCAGGGACAGCTAGTTCCCCTGAACACAATGACCGCTCCTGTGGCACCTGGCCAGTAGGGAGTGGAGGAGGCATCAGCAGCCACACTAGACAGCCAGCGCTGACAGGGGGGAGACTGTAACAGAAGGATCCGCGGCTTCCTCTTTCCCTCCCCACCCCCACACCGGGTGTTAGAATACTACAGACATCTGGAATTATGACTGGTTAAATGCAGCCAAACACAGATTTATTTTTGTGGAAATATTCTGATCTAAGACCCAGGAGGGCAGGGATATTGGGTAATTGCCATCCTTGCAATAAACATATTATGGAAGTTTATAAACTTGACCTATCTCTTGGCTGCTTTGGGCTTCTGGTGCGCAGGGGATGGCTTTGATTTTGAAATCGCTCAGACGGCGGGCAGACTTTTCCTCCCCTTGCATTTGCTAGGCGATCTGATAAACACATCTGTGGCAAGTCCTATTTTGGCTAGCTTGGGGCAGACCGAAGGCTCGAGTATTTTTTTACAAAATAAATACATAAAAACATGTATGTGACCCAACCGGAGAAGGGAAGCATGGAAAATATCGCCAGATATTCCGTGCACATGTTATCTAATCTCCCTTGCAGACAGAAGAAATTCAAATGAGCCTCTGCCATTAAAACTTTGATTATCAGAAACTTCGTGTTAATCAGAGCTTGCCATAAACTCGGTGAGCTCAGCTGACTTGTGTATTTAGCATTCTTCATATTATATGCTGTTTCAATTATCCCAAATTTTTCTTAAACTCAATTTCTCAGGGCCTGGTAGTGTTCAGCTAATCAAGCTTTAACTTTTTAAAAAAGCATTTCTCTCTAGCTCTCTGTCTACACGCTGTGGATACACACGCACGCACGCACGCACGCGCGCGCGCACACACACACACACACACACACACACACACAGGCACCAGCTCTAGGAAGATGTCGGAGTTCTTTAGAGGAAGTCACATGCACACCCGTCGTGTGGAAATTTCCTCCCCACCCCCACGGGGTGGAAAAGAGGAAGCAACCCTCTGATTGGGCGGGGGTGGGGGGGGGGTGTCTGAATACCATCAGCTCCGGCTTAGTCCGATAGCTTCAAGCCCCAGGCATGAACCAGCCTCATTTTCACCGCGCCACCTCCTGGTGCCACCCCACCTTCCCCTGGGGCCTAGTACTGACCGCCCAAGGCAGAGGGCATGCTCTGTGAATGGATACTTTGCTGGTGACTGATTTTCCACCGCTCTCTTCTTAGTGGCTCAGAATGATTAGCCTTCAGGAATGTGGTTAGCACACACTGCACTCATAACTCAACCCAGTATATCACAGCACACAATCACAGGAAATACCGCATGTCATTACAACGTGCACGCTCACGCATCAGTCCCCCCGGCCCACGTCGAGGCATGCACATACACATATTGCATCCAGACACACGTCGCACTCTGCACTTACAGCTCACTGCACGTGCCCTGCATTTACTTGCCTGCCCCGCCACCCCTGCCCCATATCCCCCCCCCCCCGCCGTTAAGGGAAAGGATCACTTTTTTTTTTTAAATCCCTGTGGCTACTTTGCTTTCCATTCTAGGCTCGGTCGACAAGGGTCAAGAATTGTTAAAAAAGTCTGATCCTGGCCCCATTCCAAGCACCGGAAGGGTTTGCAGCCAGAGATTGTTGTTATTTCAATTGAGGGAGGGGAGGCCCGTTCTTGCCTGCCTCCACCGGGCAGCTTGCATCCCACGGCCCGCCCTGCCAAGCCAAATGTCCACGCAGCATCTTCTGCGCATGCCTACTAAGTCCTCTTGCCCTTTCAACTAAGCTCTTTTTGCCACTGGAATGTTCTTTCCCCCCTTCTCTGCCTATTGAAATCTTCCCCTTTCCTCAAAGCCTGTCTCAAGCCCCACCTCCCCTGAAGAGGCCAGCTGGAAATGATCCCTCTCTGGTTTCAACTCCTTAAAGGCTTTATTTTCTATAGCACTCATTGGACCCTAAGTAAACACTGCCATTGGGCGTTTGGGGTTTTTTGTACTTCTCTGCCTGCCGACGGAGCCTAAATATGATGACTTAAACATAATAGATACTCCACAAATGTTTGTGGATGATACTAATAGCACACACTGTTAATTGAGCACCTAGTGTGTGCCAAGCAACCTTGCTAGAGGATTCTCTTGAACCTTTTTGATTGTGATCACATACATTTTACATATTTAATACTTTATATGTTCTCTTTATTACAGATTCAAATTGAATACATAGGGTAAAAAGTGAAAGACTTCCAGTTCCACATCCCACTCTTTACCCTCCCTAGAGATAACCTTCCAGAAGAGTTCCATCCACCTGAATTTTAGTCTAATGTTTATATAAACATGTAAGATACACATATATACAGTTTAAAAAGCATATAATGGAATTATGAATGCTGGCAAGGATGTGGAGAAAAGGGAACACTTTTACACTGTTGGTGGGAGTGCAAATTGGTACAACCCCTATGGAAAGCAGTACGGAGATTTCTCAAAAAAACTGAGAATGGAAATCCCATGTGAGCACGTCATCTCACTTCTGGGTCTGTATCCCAAAGACACAAAAACACTAATTCACAGAGATATATGTATCCCCATGTTTATAGCAGCAGTATTTACAATAGCCAAAACTTGAAAACTACTTACATGCTCGTCATCAGATGAATGGATCAAGAAGATGTGGTTTGTATACACAGCAGAATACTACACAGCCCTTAAAAAGATGAAATCCTGTCATTTGTGTCATGGATGGAACTAGAAGGGATTATGCACAGTGAAATAAGTCAGATGGAAAAAGACAAATAGCAGATGATCTCGCTCATATGTGGAATATAAAGAAACAAAACAAAGGAACAGACAAAACAAAACCAACCCTTGGACATTAACAATAGAAATGAGCTTACCAGAAGGGAACAGGGTGGCATCTGGGGACAAGTGGGGTCCCATGGACAGTGGTGCAGGACATTTGCATTTTGATGATGGCCAGAGTGTGCTGTGATACACTTGAGGAACGGGGAACCTGCACATATGGGTTTATATTATTTTATAAATCAAAGCTACCTCAATAAATATTAGAAAATGGCATTATACCATAGGCACAGGAACTTACAGTTGAAATTTTACAAAAATCTTAAGAGAAGAACTATTGTTTTTATTTTAGGCTTGAGAATAATTGAGGCTTAAGAGAGGCCAATTAATTTTTCCAAAGGTATGCAGGCAGAGAGTGGGAGAGCCAGGATTTGAACCAGGCCTCTGCTCTTTCATCGGAATCACTGTGGGGTTTCAGAGCTGCTGCTGAATCACCTGTGTCAGAGTGACTGTGACGCTGTTAAACGTACAGACTGCCCTTCGCCCTTTGCCCTGGGTTCTGAATCAACAGGCTCAGGAAGAGGCTCGGGTTCTGTATGTAACCATCACCCGCAGGTGGTTCAGATTCCTATCAAAGACTTAAAACACTCCTCTGGAGGCGAACTCCTGCCTCCTATCATTGATCTACCTGGGCTAGAGGGCCAGCCAGGGGTAGTGGAGTGGTGGTGTCGCCCCCCAGAGCGAGGCTACTTACATCCAAATCCTGGCTCTCCTATTTCCGGCTATGGACTTGGGCAGGCAAATGAACCTCTGGGTCTCGATGTCTTCATCTGTGAAATGGGGGTGGTAAACCATGACGCCTTGCTCATGGTGTTGCTGTGAGGCTGAAATGAGATGAACAGAGACCAGCTTAGACCAGCACCTGGCAGAGTCATATCTGGACAATTTGCTGCTGTTGTGAGAACCACATTACTCTGGAAGCTTCCTGGGGAATCCCTTAGGCCTCTCAGCAGGGTCACAAGTTGTGGTTCTTAAGGATGTTGACTCATTGCTCAGGGCCAAACATCCTGCTCGGGCCTGCCTAGAAAGATCCACTTGAGTTGAGGCCATTCCCTGTCCATCCACTCTGGCGACAGGCAGCTGGAAGAACTCCAGACTTCAGCCACCTCAAGCGGCTTTGTTTCTGGTGTCTCTCTGCCTTGTGCTGTACTCGTGTGTGACAGGGCAACCCTTAGTAGATGCTGTTGGTGTCCATCCGGGTTCCCTGCACCAACCGGTGTGGCACACAACTTCAGCCTTCTCCGGAGAACTGCTCTCCATGGCAGGACACCCAGAGCTGATGGCTTGAGACTTATGTGCCCCTTTGCCCCTCTGTGAGGGTGAGCTGCCATCAACGACTAACTGATATGGGAACAATAAAGGCCTGGTGCTTTGTGTCATGCATGGGGATGAAAGACTCGATGATACCAGCCTTCTCCTCCCCAGGGATGAAGCTGAGGCTAGACTTAGCAGAAATCTCCATCTTGGCTTGGCTTCTCCCCCGCCCTACTCAGCTTCCCTTCTGTCTCTCATTTTTCTCCTGTGAGAGCTTCCTCAGTAATTCACTTGCACAAGAATCAGTGTGGGGAGCTCTGCTCCCAGGGAAGCTGAACTAAAACACTGCTGGTCACCATGGCCCACGATAATAACCCTCGAAATGCACAGAAGCTGTTACCAAGCCATCCCTTGGCCTCTCTGTCCCCCATTTAAGTAATTATTTCCCTCCCAGGGCCTGTTTTCCAGCCTCTAATCAGAAGCTGGCATCGGGAAGAAAGTATGATAAATGAAAGAGGGATCCGTGGTACAGTGTGAACCTGAGAAACGCAGTCACCTGGGAGCCAGAAACGGTCAAAAGGTCCCACTCAACACCGAGTGTCAGGACCACCGGCTGAAGGCGCTAACTTGCTTCTCCTTTCTACCTGAGGTCAGGAACCCTCACTGTCGACAAAAATAACATTAGTTAGCGTCGCTTGCTGCAGCTATATTAAATTCAGCATAGTGACGGCTGGAGACGTGGGAAAGGGAGGAGACTTTAAAATCTGTATGTCATTCACTGTAGGCTTGGCGGTGCAGGAAGGTGCTGGAAGTTCACAGAGGCCACTGATGTAGATCTGCCCTGGTGTGTTAAAAACAAAATGGCCACCAGGAATGGCTGTCCTGCCCCCATTGTCTTTTGGTGGAGCACTTTCTTGATAAACATGTTGACATCAGAGCTTTTTGTCTTTTCCTCTGCAGTGCAGTTATCTGAATATTGTCTTTCTAGAAATCATTTGGTAGGCAGGTGTAACAGCTGTAATGTTAGGCATTTGGTTTTTCACTCCCTTCCTTCATTCTCTGAACAAAGCCCAGGGATATGCGACCTGTTCCTTCCCTTCAGAGGTCAGGGCTGGTGAGGGACTGCAAAGGGATGTCAGGTGCAATTAAGGATGCTTTGATTCTCTGTAAAATTACTATGATTTCAATACAAAACGTGATACACTAATTCGGGCAAAATGTAAAGACACCCAGACACCAAGGGGCCTAATGGAGCAACTTTCTGCATATGTTTTAACTCACAAATAAATGCTTAATAGTCTTTTACTTGTTCTTTGGATATAAGGAATCCCAACTATTTTACGGCATTGTTTTTTCAGCGTCAGGCCTGGGATAAATCTTCCCAGCTTCTTCATAACTGGATGTGTTCATATGGATTGTCCAATATTCATTCAATTAACCAACAGTATATATGTGTATTTAATAAATTTTCTCTTCTAGAGCAGTTTTAGGTTTATAGGAAAACTGGGCAGAGAGTGTAGAATTCCCATAGATGCTTTACATTAGAATATTAGTTCGATATTGAGCAATCAATATTGATACACTATTATTAGGTAATCTTCATAGTGTACATCAGGGTCCACTCCTTGTGTGGTATCCGATGGATTTTGACGAGTATGTAATATCATATATTTACTGTCACAGTATCACACAGAATAGAGTCCCTGCTCTAAACATCCCCTGTACTCCATCCACCCCTAGACACCGTGAGCCTCTGGCAACCACTAATCTTACTCTTTCCACAGCCTTTTCTGAATATCATATAGTTGGAGCATACAGTACATAGCCTTCTCAGATTGACTTCTCCCCCTTCTTAAAACGCATTTCAGTCTCCTCCATGTCTTTTTTTTTTAAAAAAAGGAAAGGAACGAAGGTGAGTAGGCAAACAGGAAGGAAGGAAGAGAGAAGAGAAGAGCGTTATTTTATTTATTTATGTCTAGTTGTTCACATTTGTTGTTCACCTCGGCCCGGGTCTTGAACCCTGTACCTTGAGATGTATGTGGAACTGCTCCCAGGTGTCCTAGGCCGTTGACCACCAAGAGGCACCCTCCTCCATGTCTTTTAATGGCTTGATAGCTCATTTCTTTTTAACTCTTAACAATATTCAGTTGGCTAGATGTACATCCTCTGATTATCTACTAGATATGGATGTGAGAGCTACAGAGATCCAAAGGGGGCTAAGAGTTCGTCTTTACCTTCGAGAAGCTTCTAGCCTCATCGGTGACAGAGGGTACATATCCATCCAACGTCAGTTCATCCTGTTAAACAGAAAGTCAGACATGCTGAAAATCACATCTGGAATTAATAATCGCTGTAGCAGGGACGAGGGAGGAACGCTTGGGAAGGTTCGACAGTGGAAGTGTGATGGGACTGGGTAGAGGTGGGGCTGTGAGAAAGACAACTCAGGGGATTCAAGAAGTCTCTGCTGTTGCAGCTTTCAACCCCGTGTCCTGTCACCCAGACTGCAGACAGAGAAGAGAGAAAAGGGAAATGACTGCTCACTGCGTGTCCACTTCTCTGTCCCCGCATGGGCAGTTTCTCCGGCAAGTTGCTCAACAGGTGCATGGCTGCCGCGAGGGAGCTGGCGTCTTTATCACATTCCACCTCCAGGCAGCAAAGCTTCTCAAATCTTCAGCTAAATGTGTGTATGTGCGTGCGTCTAGTATAAGGTTTACTTTAAAAGATACCATTTTGTACTGTTTTTTTCTTGCAGTGAAGCATACAGAATATCAAACTGGCCATCTTAACCATTTTTCAGTACACACCAGTGGCATTAGGCACATGCATGGCTGTGCCACCATCACCACTATCATCTCCAGAACTTTTTCATCTTCCCAGCCTGGAACTCTGTGACCCCTAAAACACATTCCACAGTCCTCCTCTCCCAGCTCCTGGTAACCGCCACCCTACTTTCTGTCTCCATGATTTTGTTGGTTTTTTTTTTTTTTGCCACCCCCAACTCCGGGTCTCAAACCCAGGTCCACAACTCTCCTAGTGTGTGCCCTAGTCGCCTGAGTCACAGAGCGGGGTCTCTCTCTATGATTTGATTACTCTGGGGACTGCACGTAAGTGGAATCACACAGAATTTGTCCTTTTCTGTCTGGTTTGCAGTTTTAAACTGCGGCTACACCATTTTGCGCTCCCGCCACTAGAGCACAAGGGTTCGACTCTGTCCACATCCTCGCCAACGCTTGTTATTTTCTTTTTTGTTAATGGCCATCCTAGTGGGTATAGTGTGGTCTCTCATTCCGGTTTTGATTTTTTTTTTTTTTTTTTTTTTTTTTGCTCAACCTTTATTTGTTGCGGAAGGAGCTGGGAAGAACAGTCCCGTATAGGATGTTAACTGTGAGTGATCTGCCCTTGCCCACTGGAGGCCAGCCTTCCCCGCTCTGTTAGTCTACCCATTCACTGAGGCCTGGTGTACAAAAAATGTATGCTCTACTCAAATCCCTTCCCAAACAGTTTCCCCCTTCCATAAGGATTATCAGTGCTATCCGTTCATGATCAAACATTCTATTTAAACGCACACAGATGTGTACATTTTATCTTTTGTGAATTCATTTTTAAATGGCAAGCAAGTTCAAACTATGGGAGACCTTCAGGCTGGGTTGGGGAAGTCCGGTGCTCCCATCACAAGGGCGTTGGGTGCTGGACACCGAGGAGAAGAACACAGACTTGTGAGCCATCCTTCATGTTTTCCTTTCTTCCACCTCTTGTTAGCAAGATTTTTGTTTTTGTTTTTGCAACACATGCCAGAAAAGGCAAGGCCAAGAATCTGGTTGGTAAAGATGCAGTGAGGCACTTGGAAATCTGGAGAGTTATGTACATAAACAATGAAAGGAAGATCAGCCAGAGTCACTAGCTCCCCAAATTCTTGACCTGCACCCAAAAGGATGATCCCTTAACAAAAGGGACCAGATGTGTTATGGGCTACCCCTTGGCAGAAGGGCTAATGCTAGGCTGGCGAAATCCAACGAGCCGTTTTATGGTCTGCAGCACTATCCTGAGGGGACAATATGAAGGTATCATATCTCATCAGAACTCAGGAGGTGATGAGAAGCAGTCTCCTGAAAGTCTCACAGGGGCAGGAGAGCTGTGTTGTGGGCTGAATCATGTCCTACCCCACACCCTCCACATGCAGACGCTGCGTTCCTGACCCCAGGACCTCAGAACATGACTATTTGGATGCACAGTTTTAAAAGCGGTAATGAAATTCAAATGAGGTCTGATGGGTGGACCCTAATCCAGTCTGACCGGTGTCCTTATAAGAAGAGGGGATTAGGACACAGACTCACAGAAGGAAGAGCCTGCGAGAAAGTCTCAGAAGAAAAGCATCCTGTCGAATACCTGACTCTCAAACGTCCATCCTACAGAACTGTGAAAAATATAATTTCTGTTGTTTAAATCACTCCATCTGTGGTACTTTGCGACAGCAGCCCAAGCAAACCAGCACAGGAAGTGAGCGGAAGATGGCCGCAGAGTGAGTCCTCCGCCTTCTCCTGTTCGCTGAGACTCAGCTGAGCTGTGGTTCAAGCCTTACTGTCGTGGCCCACGTGGACACATGGACGGTCATGAGGGTGCCATGGTGGAGCGAGCTGGAGGGAAACACGTGTCTAGTTACCCGCCTTGTGGATAATCAGATAGCTGTGGCTTCCAAATATTTTAATGAATATAAATATATGCATGCATATATGTGTATATCTCTCTATGCATATATAATGTAAGAATGCATTATATAATATAGAATATAAAATATAATCTATATTATGTACATTATTATATATAATGTATTATTATATATGACATATGATATATTATATAGAGAGAGGGATTTACAGAGTACTGCTTTAACTTGAAAAAAACGTAAAAAATCAGATTACACCCTGCCACCTTTTTGGCATGACTCTTTTTCACTTGACAAGCAGTGTTGTGGGCAGTTTAGAATGGCCCCTGACCCCTGGATCGCTGCTCCAAAAGTGTACTCCTGAAGCCAACAATTCCATGGGCCATCTACTGAGTCCCCACCTTCCTGGTGGTGACAGAGATGACTTGAGAGGTGAACCAGTAAGGAACCCATTGCGTTTTCAATACCAAAGGCTGTGGTGGCTGAACACGGGACACTGGCGATGACAATGGAAAAAAGGTGCTAGCACTGAGATCTAGAGAATATTTGTAAGATCGTGTCTCATTTCCTTCCCTGCTGCATCCCCCTTCCCTAGTTCATAAGTGAAAAGGCTTTTCAGATATTAATGCACACAAATCTCCACATATGCATTTCCATTTTATTTATTTTTGTTTGTTTAGAAGGTGGACTCATATAGTATCTATTTTTTTGCAGGATGCTTTTTTCCCACTTGATGTGTGGGCAACCTCGCATAGCAAAACCCGCAGATTTGGCTCTTTTCTTTTTGTCAGCTTCATACTAGTTCAAGTCTGGACAAAGTATTATTTATCTATCTATCTAGCTACAATTTTTTAAGTTTTTTTAAAGGAAATGTGCAGGCAGGAATGAAGACAAGGAGGCAGGCAGGTAGGAGGAGAGAGGAGGAAGAAGAATTTTATCTAGTTGTTCACGCTGGTTGTTACCCTGACCTTGGGACCAGAACCTGTGTCCTCGGGATGTATGTGGACTGTGCTCCTTCAGAAGTGGTGGGCTTAACTACTGTTCCACCAAGGCATGCTTATTTTTTTAACCATGGTATTATTAGTGAACACAGAGGTTGACCCCACTATCTACTCTTTGACACCCCGCTATTTTTTAATGTTCTAATAAACAGCTGTGGAGATAAAGTTTTGTTCTCTCAGGGGGTTCTGTAAGAGTCCTAGAGTGAAAGTGTTGTCAAGGGGCAGAAGCCCACACAAATGTGTCTCTTGCACACTAAAAGTCACATATACAAATGTTTGTGGCAGCACTATTGGTAATAGTCCCAAACTGGTAACTTCCCACATGCTCTTCACAATACAAGACAACACAGTCATGTGTCACTGAACGCTGCTTCAGTCAATGGCAGATATATGGGCATATAGGCGGTGGTACCAAAACACTGTACCATACAGCCTAGGTGTGTGGTACGCTGTACCATCTAGGTGAGTATAAGTACACGCTAATATGCTGTGCATACAACAACAAAATCACCTAAGGACACATTTCTCAGAAGTAATCCCATCGTTAACCAGCACGAGGACAGTTTTGCTTGGTCAAGTGATGCGGTAGAATTCCATCCAGCAACGAAAGTGAATGTTCTACTTCACATAGCAACACAGAGGAAAGTTAAAAATAAAATATTCGGGATATTCCCTGGTGGCTCAGGTGTTGATCCCATACCTGGGGCTCAGTCCACATACAGCCCAAGGACCCAAGCTTCTGGCTTGGGGCTGGGGGAACAATGTAAACAATAAACAACTAAATAAATACAATGTTTCTTCCTCTCTCCCTTCCCTTCTGACAGTCAGCCTTCCTCTAAAAAGAAAAATTCAGTGAAAGAAGTCAGACACAAAAGAAAATATATCGCATAATTCTATTCATGGGATGTTCAGACAGGTGAATCCTGTTAGAAGTCAGGACTGTGTTTGCCTTTGGGGGAATTTCCTGACTGGGAGAGGGTTCCTGGGGCCTTCTGGAGACAGATCGCATTTTCTTTCTCCATCTATGCAGTTACATGGGTGTGTGGTCTTATGATTTCTAATCAATAAAAGATGTAGCTCCATTTCTTTAAGATATACATATATATGTGCACATTTAAAATGATTGGTACTGCCAAGTGGCCCTCCAGAAATGTCGCACCAAGTTACAAGCTCACCAAGGACACTCATAAGCTTGCCTTTCCCCACATCCTTGCCAAAAGTGATGCTAGGAGCTTTTTTGATTTTTTGCCAACTTGATGGCTTTTGAAAGAAAGTGTCTTCTCAGGTCATTTGCATTTTCCTCATCACCAGTAGGCTCAGTCTCTTGCACCTTGGCCATTGAAATGTCCTCTATGAATTCCCTGTTTATTATACTTTTCCCATTTTTCTATTGAATGGTTTGGTTCTTGTTTCTCTATAATGGATATTAACTTTTTTGGATGTGTTGCAAACCTATTCTCCTAGAGTACCTTTTGCTTTTCCACTTAGTTTATGGTCCATTTCAGGAGCCTGCTGTGAGGGTGGCAAGCAATGTAGAGAAGTGAAGAGGGCGGGGTTGGATGGCTGCGGCAGGTGGGGGGCGGGGCACGCCCCTCCTCTGGGCTCTGGCCAAGTGTTGCTGGGTGGACCATTGGGAAGCACTGTGTCTGACCTCCTGATCCTTCAGGAGATGCCAGAAATCTGGATTTGTAGTGGGAAAAAGCTGCCGATTTTCAAATGCTGGCAAGTTGTTCAAAAAATTTTGAAGCACTTTAAGAGGACAACACAAGTTTGGATTGGGCTGGAAAGCAGAATTGGGTTATTACATCTGCTCATCTTTTTCTTTATGACTTCTGATCCCTTTCTCCCTTCATCCCTTTCTCTTGTCCTTCCTCCCTCCCTCCTTTTCCTTCCTTCCTTAGGAAAGGTGCAGGCAGGAATGAAGGCAGGTAGGCAGGCAGGCAGGAAGAAGTACTTTATTTTATCTAGTTGTGCATGTTGGTTGTTTTCCCTTGCACGTGGGTTTTGAACCTGGGACCTATGTGGACGGCGCTGAGGTGAACTAAAACACTATACCACTAGGATGTGCCCTTTCTTTTCTTTATAAAGTAACCCCCTCCACCACATGATCCTACCCCTCAGCCCCTTTCCCTCTGGCAACTTCAGCCTTGTCGTCAAAGTCCAAAGGTTTATTGTTATCGGTTCATTTGTGTTGTTTCTTTGTATTCCAAATATAGGTGAGCTCATCCGGTATTTCTTTCCTTCTGCTTCACCTCACACTACAAAATACCCCCAGTTCTCCCCATCTTGTCTTTAATGGCAATATTTTACCTTTTTATGGCTGAGTAGTACCCCACCACATATATAGACCACATCTTTATCCACGCATGTGGATCACTTCCATATTTGGCTATTGTAAATAATGCTGCAATAAGCAAAGTGGTATAAGCATATTTTCAAGTTAATATTTTCACATCCTTCAGGTAGCCTGGAAATGGGATAGCTGGATCACATAGTAGCTCTATTTTTTATTATTTAAGAAATATTTATTCTGTTTTCCAAAGTGACCGCAACAGCCTACACTCTCACCAACAGTGTATGAAGTTTCCTTTCTCTTGCCAAACTCTCACCAACACTTGCTTTTTTAGTCTTTCTGATGTAGGTCATCCTTTTTTTTTTTTTTCAGGAAAGGCGCAGACAGGAATGAAGGCGAACAGGCAGGAAGTCAGGAAGAGAGAAGAGGAAGAAGTATTTTAATTTATTTTACTTAGTTGTTCATCTTGGTTGTTTCCTCGGCCCTGGGCCTTGAACCCAGGTCCTTGGGATGTATGTTGATATAGGTCATTCTTACCATTGTGAAGGCATAGCTTTTTGTGGCTTTGATTTGCATTTATCCAATAATAAATGACACACAACATTTTTCATATGCCTGTTGGTCATCTCTATGTCTTCTTTGGAGAGGTGTGTATTGAGAGCTCTTTTCTTTTGATCAGTTTTAACACATTTTTTAACTCTCTAAATTCTTCTCTTTTAAGGATACCGAGAGAAGTTTTTCCATGTGTTTTATGCCAGGTACCTTATGAGAAATAAAGGTGAATACACACATTACTGGACTCAGAGACAAAGCAAGTCATAATCTTGGAGACGTAGTTGGTGAGATGGCTAAATCACTAGAATTAGAACTCCTCCCATTTTCTCATTTAAGACCAAGGAACCCCACCCCCACCCCCCACCCCGCATATGGTAGGATTTTACTGGAAGAGAATAAACTTTTTTTTTAAGAAAAGGTGCAGACAGGAATGAAGGTGAGTAGGCAGGCAGGCAGGAAGAGAGGGGAGGAAGAAGCACTCTATTTATATGTAGTTGTTCACACTGGTTGTTCCCCCCACCCCAGACACAGGACTCGAATCCAGGGGTATGTGTCCTCTACTCCTTTGGAGGTAACTGACCTAACTGCTGCTCCACCCGAGCTAGCCAAAACATTTCATTTCATGATGAAACCAGAGGCCCCTGCGAGTACTGACATTCATACTAACAGGTAAATGACTGACTCCAAGCCCCTTCCTGAGAGGGAGTGTAAGAGTAAGTAGCAGCAGGGAAAAAGTAGGCCTTTGCAAACCTGAAAGCGCAGTTGCGTAGAGTTGCTCAACTTGAGTTCCACTCCCCTGTGTGAGAGAGCCTCATTCATTCCCAATTACATCTGCTTTCCCCAGGCCCTGCCCACCCAGTTTGGCTTCCACTCTGGTTGGAGGAACTAGCATTGCTCCAAGCAGAGTTGATGGGAAGCAAAACAAACACCCAGTCATCTGGGGGGTTACTTCAAGGGCCTTTGCTGGTAGCGTCTGGGGTATCTCACCTTGCTAATCAACTTGCTTTGGCCAAGGTAACACATTTAGAAATTTCCTTGGAGGAAAAAAAATGTCTCTGGCACATAAGACAGAAAGGACCCAAGAAGGAAGAAATTAGGGGTGGATCATGGTTCATTCTTTTTCTGGCAAGGATGACTGAGATGCTGAGCTCACCCAGGGGAGAAGGTACTGACGGGCACGTATGTATTCCTGATGATAATAACTGCACGTATGGAAAGCCTAGTGTATACCGGGAACTGTGCTGGCCAGTGGTCATTGCCACCCTACCTCCAGTAATTCACACTCATCCTGCATCCATCTAAGTGATGGGGTCCAGTGTGAACCAGGTGTGAGCCAGGCCTTAGAGATTCTACTTCCAGAGCAGGGTTTCCGGCCTTCCCCGCTCTGGGCCAGGCGGGGCTGACCCTCCATTTCAGCAACCTCTCTAGTCTTGCAATGTGGTGGCAGAGGCCGGATCTCCCATCACAGGAGGCTATGGGAAGCGGCCCCAGGTACTCTTCCCTGGTTGAACACTAGGGTGTCCAGAGACACTAGCTAATAATCCAGTGTGAACCAATTAGGAAGGTGTGAGATGGGAAGAGTTTTAAGGTGTGACTTTTCCAGGCCTCACACATTCATCAAAAGTAGCCCAGACAACATAATTTATTTCCCGTTTACACAAGCAATTCATACCCTTTGTAGAGCGATTGAAGGTATGGAAAGATATAAAGAAGAAAAAAGACCTCATCTTACCCTCTGGAGATAATCATTGTCGACAAGTTCAGATGGTGTGGCCATTCATTTTCATATATACACATATATTCAAGTACATAGAATGTTTAAACCAAGTTGAGATCTTTCTAGAGATAGACTTTTAGCTCCGCTCTTTCCATATGTTGTATCATGTGTGAGCACTTCTAAAAGGGACTCTGTAAAGGTCAAAGGCTTTCTGGGTAAGATGGCGGTAATCAAGGAAAGGGAAGAGTGTGGGGTTTTTCAGGTAGGGGGCTCTCAACCCCACCCAGAGTAATGTCGCTCCTAGGCCTCTGGTCAGAGGGTGATGGTGTCAGCGTGGGTGAGGGTCAGGAAAGATCCCTCGGTCACCTCCTCCAGTGTCACTCACCAGTTCTTGGGAGGGTGGGAAACCTCCCAGAAACATCTGCCTGGGCCAGCAGCAGCTCTGGTCATGGTCATGCCCCACCCCACCCCATCGTGAGCCTGGTCCCCAAAGCCCCGCCCCCTCCGTGTGTGCAGGTCTCAAGTGGGGGCTGGCTATCTTATGGAGGGACAAATGGGCTGGACCCTAACTTCTTGAGGCAGCCAGTGGTGGGGGAAGGGCTCCCTTGGCAGCAGCACTTCCTGCCTCCTGAGGAGCAAGCTGCCTTTTGGCTGTGACCATGGTGCTTCTAACCCCCATTAGCTGTTTTCCTAGAAGTGAAAATGGATTTGCTCTGAGTTCCGTCATCCCTTGTGACCCAGGGCTCACAGAAGCAGTGCCAAGAGTACAGGACTGACCGCCAAACAGAGTCATGCTAACCCTCTCTCAAGGGGTCATGGGCTTGATGCCGGCCTTGTGAGTATGCTTCCTGCCTTCCTCCTCCAGCCACCTGACAAAGAAAGTTCTAGAAACAGAGGAGGATTCAGTGAGTCCCTGGAGGTCATTAATTCATTGCAACAATGGAGGAGGCTATAGTGGTTAGAGCCAGAGGTTAGAGTCCCAGTTGTGACCCTACTTGCCACTTTGGTCAAGTTAGTTAGCACCTCTGAATTCAGTTTCCTTGCCTCGATTGATTGATTGATTGACTGATTTTAAAGAAAAGGTGCAGGTGGGACTGAAGGTGAGTAGAGGCAGGCAGGCAGAGAGCGCAGAAAGAAGCATTTTATTTATTTTTAGTTGTACATCTTGGTTATTTGTTCCCCTGGCCCTGGGACATGTACTCCACAAGGGCACATCTTCTTGTCTTTGAAATGGGCCTAAAACTAGCTACCTCACAGAGATGCTTTGCAGATTAGAGTTTTGAATTGTATCAGGTGCCTGAAACACAGCGAGTGCACAATAAATGATTACTGTTATTCTATCTTGAATTTACTCCTCATGGCACACCCTGGTGGAGCACGGTTGGTCAATCGTCTCATACCCCTGGGTTCAAGTCCTGGGTCTGTGGGGTGAGCGGTAACTGCCAATATGAACAAGTAAATAAGGATAAAATAAGATGCTTCTTCCTCCTCTCTTCCTGCCTGTCTGCCTGCCTGCCTTCTCGCTGTCATTCCTGCCTGCACCTTTCATTTAAAAAAAAATTTACTTCTCATAACTTTTGGTAACAAATATTATCAGCCCATTTCATGAAGGGGTAACTGAAGCTTAGGAGAGTTCAACAGTGTTCAGTTATTTATTACCATGTAGCAATTGTCCCGAACCTTATTGGCTTCAAACAACTCTGACTGATGATGAATGATGAATGATTTCTCATGATTCTGGGGACTAAGTGGGTGGTGCCTGGGCTCCCGGCAGTCTCAGCAGGGGTCTCTCATGTGGGTGAAGTCAGTTGGTAGCTAGACTTTGCTGGAAGATCAAAGAAGGCCTCTCCTGTGCCTGGGGTCTTGGTGCTGGCTGTTGGCTGGTCCACCTCCCCTTCCTACCTCATCACCTTGTCCCTAGCCTAGCGTGGGCTCCCCCAAGCATGACATTTGGGTTCCAGGAGACAGGTCCAAGGGGACAAGCTTCAGTGTGCAGGCACTCACCGAGATCTGCTTTCCATCAAGCTTATTAATGTCCTATTGTCCAAAGAAATTCAGGTGACCAAGCCCAGCCTCAATGTGGGAGGTACCACAGATACCACAGACATGGCTCACTGCGGGCTGCCCACCTAACAATCGACTCAAAGAATCTTCCTAGGATCCCAAAGCTAGTGAGTGGCATAGCTGAACTTTTTTTTTTTTTTTTTTTTTTTAACCTTTTTCTTTTTAAAGGAAAGGTGCAGTCAGGATTGACGTTCAGTAGGTAGGCAAACAGGAAGAGGGAGTAGGAAGAAATGTTTTTTATCTGTTTTGATTTAGTTGTTCATCTTGGTTGTTCCCCTCTGCCATAACCCCTCTGTCCAGGGATGCCAACCCCCGTTCCCTGAGTTGTATGTGGACTGCGCTCGGCCAGAGGGGATGGACATAACTGCTACTCCACCAGGGCATGCCCATAGCTGGCATGTGAACCCCCGTCTGTCTGACACCAAAAGACATGCTTCTCCCTCAAGGCGTGGCTGCGGTCGGTGCTATGGCAGGCTGGCATTTGTGACCTCACCACCACAGTTGGATGATTTTCCGCCTTGTCTCCCGCTCACGCCTGCGCCCCGTACTCCATGCTGTCCTTCAATCTTCTCCTGCTCCCCTGACAGAGGGGAGGACGGCACCCTTCTTCCGCAGGGCCCCACTTCTCTTCCTGCCGACTGCAGAAAGCTGCTCCAGTTCTTCCTCCAGAGTCCAGCCAGGACGGTGGCGCCCTATCACTTCTGACCCTCCAGTCACAGCAGTCTCCTGGCTCTGCTGGCACACCCCTCTAGGGCCTCAGCTCTATTTTCAGGGATATTCTTACAGGAAAGCTAGGGTCACGGGAGCAAAGACAGTATCACAGCGATAAGCCCAAGTTTATAGCATATTGTCGTCATCCCCCTGGACTTGCTGGCTGGGCCGTCTCCTGAGACGGACCCCCTACCCTGACCCCTGTCTGCACTCAGCCAGAGGCTGGTTTCGGCTGTGACCCCATAGTGATGATGGTGGAAACCCGGAACCTGATTGCCTCTGACTGGGCGCGGCTTTGTTGATTCCACCCCCCTGGCGCGGCACCCACGTGGGGAGTGCCCTTCTCTCTGGCCTTCCCTGTTCCCATTTTGTATTGGCATGAGTGCCACTTGCTTTCCTATGGCTGGACTCTCACTCTCCCCTCTTTTTAAGGCCCCAAGAGGGCGAGCCATTTGTTTAACACCCTGTCGTGAAATGACAGCAAAGCTGGGGCCTTGGATCCCGGGTGTCATCCCCAGTTGTTATTTTTGCAGGGCTCCCAGTGCCCCCTGCCTGCATTTTTTGGCGTCTGAGTAGGGCCCACAGCTGTTCTGCCTCAGCGTGGAGCAAGGGCTAAGAGAAAGCCAAAGCCTCTGGAGAAAGAGGAAATGTTTTCTGGATGTGGAATTGATGACCTTGGAGAGGTATGTGTGTCTGCGGGAGGCCTCTGATTTGTGCCCAAGGAAAGGTCGTGGTCAATGAGAAAGCTTATGATGGAGAGTGTGCGATGGAGCCCAGAAAGGTCACTATGCCGCTGCCTAGATTGGATGTGGGACTGTCTGTCAGACCCCTTCTGGAAGGCTAACAGGCTGAGGGCCTGGGAGTGCTCCCAGGGAGAGGACTGGGATGCAGGAGGTATCGAGGAATTGGTGGTGTCCTGTGTGGTCTTGTTGAGGGAAGCTAGGCAAATTCTGGCAACTGAGTTGTAACAGCCAAGGCTCAGCTCTGAGCAACAGGAAGCAATTCTTTTTAAAGTGGAAAAGGACTTTATCAAAAGGATATTGGGGAATTCACAAAATAATCAGGAAGGCTGGAGAGCAGGTTTGGAATGCAGGCCAAACAAAGGAAACTGCACAGCAGTCAGGACCACGGCCAAAACCAGGCCGATCTGGTGACAACCCCACTGCCAAGGCCAGGACGCCTTGGGCCTGCACTCGTACCTCTGAACATACATATGGTCCCTACCATCTCAGAAATGGAGTGTCATCGTCATGGTGACTGTCACTCTCCACCAGAATGAAACTCTGGGCTGCCTGCCTCTCTACAGCACCAGCTCCCGCGTCTTTGATGGGGCTTCTGATTGGTGGAGCCTAAGTCAGGAGCCAGGTTACTGCAGTGGCAGCTGGGAAAACGACTGCCTGGAGCGTTTAAGCTTCTCTGGTGGGAGGTAACTAAGAAGATGGAGAATTTTTCGGACATGGTTGTGGGAGTTGGACACGGTCAGCTACCTGACATGGAAAGAAAAGTAGAGCAGCTGTCCCCAGTGAGTGCTAGAGAACGATCTGCCTCTAGGGACAGCCTGATCTTACCTTCCCTTCCTCCTATGGTGATGGCCTTAGACAAACTCTTCTGAATCTTGGGTCCTCTGTTTCATGTCATTGCCTGCTGTGCGGCCTGTGAGCATGCAGAAGCTGTGTGCTAGCTTCTACGTAGACTGGGCTGGGCAGCCGAAGGATGCCCAAGACTGCCAAAGGTGCAAGCGGAGTGGGGCTGCTGGTTCCGCGTAACGAAAGAGAGCACAGCTTTTCTAGTCAGACTGGGCTTTACCAGCCATGTGACCTTGCATACACTCCCTAACTTCTCTGAACCTTATTTCCTTATCTGCAAAATGGACATGAGGTGCAGGCATTGTGGTCTGCGTTCCTACCTTGTCCTCTGATGCTTCCACGTTCTACGGAAGCTAGAAGGCTAAAGACTACAGTTCCCAGATACCTTTGCAGTTGAGCTGTGGA
Source organism: Solenodon paradoxus (assembly GCA_004363575.1). NCBI lineage: Eukaryota > Metazoa > Chordata > Mammalia > Eulipotyphla > Solenodontidae > Solenodon > Solenodon paradoxus. Next base: position 9,417 of record RJWH01008109.1, on the reverse strand, counting down.
TGAGAAATAGACTTCATCAATTTCATGCCCTTGTGTGAGGTTAGGAAGGCAACAGTGAGGCAAAGGCTACCTGCTTGTTACTCTGGCTCTTGCTGCTGGAGACATCCGGGTGCGTGTGTGTGTGTGTGTGTGTGTGTGGTATGGTGTGGTGTGTGTGTGTGTGTTTGGTCATTGGTTTTATTGGTATGGAGAGGTGTAGTGGTGGCAATGGCTTCCTGATCCCTGCATGGCAGCTACAATGTACTCTTGAAATCGGTATCTCCATGGCTGGCCCCTTCCCTCCCACGCTCCTAATGGTGACAGAAATGGCAGCAACCCTGGCAGACCAGGCCCGTGGTGTTATGGTACTCCAGAGCCTGCTTCTCAGCCCTTTCAATGATTTTGTAAGCCCCATATTTCCTGTGTTCAATCTCTTCTTGCTTAAAATAGCTGGAGAGGTTTTCTGTTTCCTGCAACTGAATCCTAAGTGCTAGAGGGGTGACAGCCACTGCTCACACAGTTGTTGGAGTGAGATGAAACTGCTCTACAGCTTTGTGAACTGTAAAGCCCTTTATATATGTTAGGTGATTTTCCAAGAAAGGGGCTCCCTTTCTCAGGGAAGACTCCATGTGACAGGAACCCTTGTGACAAGCCACTTGAATTTTGACAAGCTCACCGTCTGTTTGCTGGATGTAGAAATGTCTACTACATCTAGAACTGCTGTGGCGGAAAACAAGCTGAAGGATTCAGGTAATTTGGGTGGGTTACCTGCTTTTGGAGGGGGAAAGAGTTCTTCGAAGGATTCCCACCAGCAGCTGGGAAAGCGGGGAAGCTTCCTGGTGTGAACCCAGAGTCTGCTTCCGAGGATTCTCCCTTACTGGAATCCGGGCTTCCCCCCCCCCCGCCCCCCCACTCAAGCCACTGCAATTCCTTACCCCTCTCCCACTTAAATGTTTGTGTTTACAAAGCCTGTCATTCCCCTCCTGGCAGGTTTGAGGAACATGCAGCCAGAGGGCCTCCCTTTCCCGGGTGAATAATATTCTATGGCTGTGACCTTGACCCCATTAGTGTTAAGAGTTCCCAGAGAAAGAACGGAGACCATGTCAATTCTCCTAGGTAGCTGAAGCTTGAGAAGCTCAAAGTTCAGGAGGCCCCAGCAAAGGGTGTTGGGTGCTGAGTGGGGAAAGAACCCAGAATTGGAGAAGTGGGGGTGTCCCTGTGCCCTGCTATCCCCCAAGCCCACCCATGTTCAGAGAGCAGATACCTTTTCTCCCCTCAAAGATCCAAACCCTTCACCCTCGTGCCCGCCAGCATCCTATTTCCTGCTGCAAAATCGGGACCCTTTGTAGAGGGAGGGGCGAAGCAGGTGGCCCTGGGGGCTAGGAGGCCGGCTGGAAGCGGGGCGGCTGGCAGCCAGAGCGATCCGGCTTCACTCCAGCCCATCAGGGGGCTTGAGGCTGACTGGGCGAGATAAACTGTTTCAGTGGTTTTCAGGCGCCCTAATCAATTGCGAGGCAGGGCAAGCCCTCGGGGGACAGATAAAGCCAGCCCTGCGCTCCAAGCCGGGTTGGAGCCAACGTTTGTGTGGTTTGAACTTTTGTGTGGTTTGGACAAGTCAGTCGGCCTTCGCCGGGCGGTTTACTGTGTTTCAAACTGCAGTGCAGAGAGGCGAAAGGCCCTGGACCCCACAAGTCACCCCTGAAATGCGGTGGGTGGCCGGCTCCCGCCCCGCCATCCCCGCGCCCACCCCGCAGGGTCCTGCAGGCTGCCAGGAGAGGCTGGGCGTGTCCGGCCCCCGGTTCTCGCCGGTGGCGCGGGTGCGGACGGTTTTAGAAACGTTCCCTCGCCCAGGGCAGGCGAGACCTTTGCGTCGGGGACTGGAGCTGCTGCACATTGGCGTCTCTGCTCCGGGTTGCAAACTAGAAAGACGAATGCCCACTTTGGGATTCCATCTGCCGCCGCGGACGCCACCGGGACTCGCAGTCGCCTCGCGCAGAGGAAGCCCGGGACGCTGGGGACACCGCCTGGAGCCTCCGCGCATAGCACCGGGGCGGGCTCTCCCCACCCCCCACCCCGCCCCCCCTTCCAGCTTGGTTTCTTCTTTAACCTCGAAGGTGCCAGAAGATTCGAAACGCTCGCGGGCAAGCTGGGGCCACTGGCAACCACTCCCCGTGCCAGGGCCTGCTGTGCGGGAGAGCGAGGCTGCAAGTGCCCTGGGACAGCGGTGACCCATCTGACAATGCTACGTGCTCTGGGAAGCCGGTGCCAGCCTCAGGGGCACAGCAGAATAGAACCAGGAACATGTGCTGCTTGGGAGGGGAACTTGGGGTGCCTCGTATATCTCAGTGATGCCCACACCCTCCAGGGACCTTCCTGCCTCCACAGAAGGTGGGGACAGAGGGAGAGGCAAGCATGGAGAGAAAGGGAAGTGGGAAGAAATTGGTCACGGAGGAGACTATTTTTATTCTTTGCTGCAGCTGCGTGCATTACTCGGACCAGCTAGGCAGCAAAAATTAGACTGGCTGCGCTGAAAACAGGCCCGAACTTGGGAGAGGAGCAGGGTGGAGAGTGGGAGTAGGGCAAGAAAGGGGTGGAGAGGGGAAATCCCCCAGGATCCCACAAATCAGTCTCCAGCCCTCTTTGTGGTCCTCTGCCCCAGAAGTCACATCCTTAACCTTAGTTTTTTGAGCCGGGGCAGTCTTTCCCTTCTGGTGACATCCGGGGCCTGCGCCAGTCAAGATTGGAGATTTGTTTATCCACGTCTTCCATTATTAGACCTGGAAGGACAGCCTTCTGCCTTCTGGCCTGGGTGCTGTCAGTAACCATGCTCATTCCAGCACCTGGAGAAATGGCTTATGTCCCAAACAGGAAACCAAGATTGGGGGAGAAGGCCCTCCATTTAGAATCCTTTGAGGTCATGACTGTCTCCCAAATTGTGGTTGGAGAATCCCTGCTGTTCCCAAGACCTTTTCAGACTGCTTGTCTAACTGCAAAACTCGACAAGACTGGATTTTCTTCATATGCTTCAACCAAAGCAACATATATCAGATTGGATGCCAACACAGCTATGAGAAAGCAAATGACAAAAGCAAATGACAGGGAGTGCTGGCGGCTCATCTCAGCCTGTGCCCGGGGCACAGTTCGCACACAGTGCAAGGACAGGGGTTCTCCCTGGGACGTGGGGGGAGGGGGAAAGGGGGGTGTTGGGGTGTGCAGGGTGTGGGGAACAACTAAATAAAAATGCTTCCTCCTCTCTCTTACTGCCTGCTGCCTGCTTTCCTTCTTCAAAAAAATAAAGGAAAAACTTTAAGAAAGCAAATAAATGTCTTCTATTAAGGTAAGGTATACAAAAATGTAAAATCATGTCACTCATTTCCCTAAAACTCGTTTCAGAAAATAGCTGTTTTTTTCACAAAATTGTGCTATTGATGTCAGCGTGTATATTACTTATCAATTGCTATGTAACAGATTATCCCAAAATTAGTGACCGAAAGCGACAAACATTTATTATCTCCCAGTTTCTTGGGGTCGGGAATCTGAGAGCAGCTAGCTTAACTCAGTGGTTCTGGCTGTGAGTCTCCCAAGAGACTGTGATCAAGGTGCAGGCCAGGGTTACAGTCATCTCAAAGATTGGGAAGGGAAGAATTTACCTCTGGGCTCACTGAGATGGCTGACAGCAGGGCGCAATTCCTTGCCATGTGGGCTTCCCCACAGGGCTGTGTCATGACATGGTAGCTGTCTTCCCCCAGAGAGAATAAAAGAGCACTCAAGATAGAAGTCACTGTTTTGTTATAATCTCATTTTGGAAGGGACATCCCATGACTAGAGGTTAGTCAATAAATCCAGGAGCGGGTGTTACTCATGGGTGTGGATAACAGAAGGGGAGATGGGGCACAATCTTAGAAACTGCCTACCCGGCATGTAATATGTTCATTACTTTTATATCAATAATGAATACAGATTTTAAACTTTTCTCAGTTTTCATTTCTAGTGGGGAAATATGGATAGATGTGACTGGTGTAAACAAACATTTTTGGAGTCTTTAATAATAAATGAAAATACAAAGGGGTCCCAAGACCTAAATGTTTGAGAACTGCTTAGTTGAGGTATTACGGTATCTACAAGAAAAATATCTTGAAAACAGGTGGAACCCAGTCTGCTCACTCATCCATCCATACACCTAGGTACCCACTGACCCATCCATCCATCCATCCTTGCATCTACCCACTCACCTGCCCATACATCCAATCAATATCTTCCACCCACAGGGCTAGGGCTACTGCTTTTACAGTGAGCAAGACTGCCAGTGACTCTACTTTGGAGCTTATAACAGTTTTTAAATTTTTAAAAAAGTTTTAGACATTAAAATAAACTCATATGTGTAGGTTCCCCATATGTGCAGTTTCTCCATTCCTCAGATATATGTCAACACATCCTTCCCTTCACCACATCACCAAGTGTTCTTCACCATTGCCCAGTGGGCTCTGCCACCATTTGTACCCCTGGCCCCATCCTATTCCCTATTGGTGACCTCAGTTTCATTGGAAGTGTCCAAGGGCTAGTTTTGTCCCATCTGTTCCTTTGCTTTGTCTATTCAATTCCACCTATGAGTGAGGTCATCTGGTAGCTGTCTTTCTTCTTTAGAGTGACTGGAGCTTGTAACATTTTAACAGATGACATAAATAACAAGTAAATAAGATGAATCTCAATGACTTCCGGTTGTGAAAATGTAGGCCTCCAAAGCCTGGAAGCCAGGGAAGCAGATACTCTTACATTGGCACTTACCCGGGGGAGTGTGGCCACATCACAGGTGGCCCAGACTAGGGATGGGGTGGGCCCATGTGGCAGGGTCCAGGGAGCGGGGAATATGTCCCAGCTGTGGTGAGATGGGCATGGAGACCTGTCTAGCTGGAATGATCTGATGTATCTCAGGTGCTTCATGCCTATTTCCTTTCTGACACTAAGTCTCTAGAGAAACCCTGGAGGGATTCATTCAGGCTCACCCTGGAGACCAGGACCTGCGTGACCTTGGGACTCAGGGCAAGAGACCCTTCAGAGGAAGCTGCAACCTGGTTGGGCAGAGTTCGATTTCTTGATTCATTGTCCATTTTTCCAATGCAGAGTCTCCTTCTGGAGTGGACCTGACCTGCTCTGGCTCTTTTTTTTTTTTTTTTTTATCTTGGAGAGTCCTGCCACCTGCAGTATCCCTGTGAATCCCTGAGAGTTCCCAGGAGGCAATGCTAAGATTCATAGAACGTGCCTTGGTCTAGCACCTCCAAATATATGAAGATTGGGCTATTTCATCATCTTATTACCGATACCTTGGAAGTTGAAGCAGACAACTTTTTGATGTGGGGAGGGAAGGGAGTCTGGGGCAGAGAGAGGCAGCAAACCCAGGCTGGAGTCACCAGGAGCCTGGGCTTGAGACAGGAAGGCAGGAGGCTGTATCATCAAAGTTAGGACCCCACCCTCCCAGTCTCTCTTCCAGTCCTGGTAAGACTTGGAGCATTTAAAAAGGAAATGTGTCCCCCTGCTGAGTGTGAATTGTGCTCTAGAAGACCTGGACCTTCCCCCACTTCCCAGGGAGTACACCGCTTCCATCAGCTATACCTGCTTTTGTGTCAGTGTCCCAGTCCAGGGGACTCCAGAAACATGAGGCCAGGATGACATATTGCAGGGATGTGTTTTGAGCAGAGAGAGTGTATGGTTTAAATGCAGTGGCCTTGCTGTGATCCTGGCACAATTCTATTTCCAGCGCAGTCTTTTCCACTGCGGTCCATTGGTGGCTTCAGGCCTCACGTTTGAACATGGGCTGTATCTTAGCCCAATCCTAAAATAATGTGAATGTATGTGTGCAACTTCACCCCACTGTCTGATTCTTGAGCCCCTTTCAGCAAAAAACCAGGTGCTACCTTTGCTTTCAGGCTTTGCTGTGGTTGAAATGCGTGAACTAATGCTAACAGTTCGATTACACCGCGATACCTGTGACTTTCAAAACAGCCTGAAAAGTTGTTAGAAATGAGAGTTTTGGGGGCTCACTCCAGGACTGCCAAGTCGAAGTCTTTTGCGGGAGAAGCTGGCCATCTGTGTTTTAATAAGCCTTCCAGCTGATTCTGATGACCATTCAAATTCAAATTTGAAGGCCACTGTTGATCACCCCATTTAACTGCTGAAGAAGATGCTGTTTAAGGGCCTAAGCAACTCGACCAGGATCACGCAGCCAGCAAGTGGGGTGCCAGGAATCACACCCAGGTCTTTCATTAGAGGAACTATGTTTTACCTTTTGCCTTTTCCACTCCCTCCCTCTCTATCCTCACCCCTCCATCTTCTTTTGGTCTTGCTCTTCCAGCCCAAGGCTCTCAAGTTGGCCGCAGAGTGACATAACCCGGGGAGCTTTAAAAAATAATGTCGCTGCTGGAACTCCACCCTAGGAAACAGGATCTCTGGGGTGTGACTTCAGCATCTGCACCTTTTATTCCCCACTCACTGGCAGCCTCACTCAGTCTCCTCTGCTATTCAAAATGTTTCTGACGATTCATTTGCACTAAGGTGTTAGGAACTGGATGTGTTACCTTTCTCAGGGTATCTGCTTTTGAAACAAACAACCAAGGACATAAAATAATGAATTGCATGAGATCCTAGCAAGCGGGAGACCAGCTTTTGATCTCTCTTCTCCCACCTGCAGTGGATTTATTGCTCTCACACATCCTGCTAGAAATCTACCCAGCAGTCTCAGCAGAGATTTCTGAATATGCTGTTTTCTTGAGGGATTTTTTGGGGTTAGAAGAACTTGAATGAATCATTTTTGAATGCCCATAAGCCATCAACCCTGTCCACAGAGGGCTGAGTTTCCAAAACCATTAACTGCCAGTCAGTTCCATTCTAACTAGCAACACCAAAATCATTTAAAAAACTTGTTTTTAAATGTTTAAGAATGAATGGGAAGGATCTCCTTCCCCCTCAAGCCTTTCCCACGTCCATTCAAACATACTCGGTCACAGAAATTGAGGTAGGACCTCAGCCATAGGTTATTGATAAGAATCATTTCTTTGAATCCAATTCAGTCAAAGAGTGCAGATGAGACCCCTAGCCTGGCTATTTCTAGGACGTGAAAAGATTTAGACCTTGACCTGTGGGTACTTGCAGCTGCGGCTACTTTGTTTTTCTTCTTACAATTGTAGTAAGCCTTTGATTTCAAAAGTGAAGAAAAAGACAAACCCACCCTGAAGTGATTTTTTTTCTGTTGCATCTCTGTCTCTACCCTGCTTCCTGTGCATGGTCAGGGACACAGCGCATCTCCACCCTTCAGGAAGCGGCACACTTGTCAGCATCTGGGCTTCCCCGAACAAAGGCCGGGGTTCATTACCACAGCAGCGACCCTGACACGTTCCACCCGGGGCCTCCTCTCCCAGATTTCTCAATTCACACCCCAAACAAAGTGTAATTGGACCTGGGCACCTTTGAGGGTCCTGCAGTTTTAAAGATAGGAATGATTTTAAATGATGTTCCCAGCCAGGAAGTTACCATGGAAGAAATACAAATTCTCTAAGCCAAAAAAAAAAAAAGAAGAAGAAGAAGAAAAGGCAAAATAAATCTGAAGATTTGATTCATCTCGAATGTTGTTTTTTTGGTCAATTTTTGTTCTGCGAGGGTTACATATGAGACCACAGTTTCCACTGAAACTCTCCCCATGTCCCCAACCTGGGGGATGACAAGGATCAGGGAGACTTGGCTAGAAGGTTCTGAAGGCCAGCAGGCTGCTGTCAGACTGGAGGCAAGAAAACAATACCTGCTGCAGGCCTGTGAGTGGGTGAGGGAGGCAGTGTGTGACTGGGGCTCATCTATCTTCCTTCCCAGCTGAACTGGGGCTGCTCTGCAGAAATCATGCGCCGTGGGCTAAAGCTGGATGATTTCCTGCAGCCCATGGATGAGCCTGCCTGGTGGTCACGCCTGCGGCCCATGCCAGCGCTGTCAAGCCCATGAGGAGCAGCTGGGCAGTCTGCTTTGCCTGAGAGCAGTGCAAGTTCTGATAGGACACACCGCAAGGTTGGAAATGGGCTGTATCCGTGCTGTTCAGTGAGCGCCTGAAATGTGACTGGTGCAACTAAGGACGCGAAAAAATTTTAATTTATTTTTTCTTTATTGAGGTCCTATTGACTTACAGCACAATGTAAGTTTCGATAGGCAGTTCACGCTTTATCAACTATATGCTATCACACCATGCCCCCCAGCAAGTTTCCAGTCGCCCTCCATCACAGTCCATTGGTCCCCACTCCCCTTTGCTGCCATTCCTTGCCCCTTCCCCTCTGACGACCTCAACTCTGTGGTCAGCAGTTCAAGGGTTGGTTTCTGTTTTGTTTTGTCTGTTCGTTTGCTTTGTTTCTCTTTATCTTCCACATATGAGTGAGATCATCTGGTATTTGTCTTTGTCCTTCTGATTTATTTCACTGAGCATAATCCCATCCAGTTCCATCTATGTTGTCGAAAATGGCAAGATTTCATCTTTTTAAATAGCTGAGTAGTGAATTTTTTAAAGTGACGTAAAAAATTAAAAAAAGAATTAAGCTGCCTCTTTATCTGAGTGCTCAAAGATCCCAGTGCATTATCTGGAGAGCCTGTCCATTTTGTCTGGGTTAGTGTCAGAGGTTTTCTCTTTTATTTTAATTAAAAATATTTTGTTGGTGCTCCCCGGTGGAATAGTGGTTTGGTCTGCTGCCTCCGACCGAGTGCAGTCCACATACATCCCAAGGACCTGGGTTTGTATCCCAGGGCGAAGGGGAAACAACCAAGAGAAGCAACTAAACAAAAATAAATAAAAATAAAAATAAAATACTACTTCCTCCTCTCTCTTCCTGCCTCTGCTCTCATCATTCCTCCCTGCACCTTTTCTTTTTAAATTAAAGGAACATTATGTCATAACATTATATAAGTCTAAGGTGTAATCATCATAAATCAGCATTTGTTTATATAATACATTTAGTTTGGCCACAGCAGCAGTCATTCATATGTGAATTTTTGAATTTTTAACAGCTATTTTATTGAGGTAACATTGTTTTACAACACTCTATGAGTTTCAGATGTACAGGTTACCCTTTATCAAATACATGAGTGAATTTTTGAGTTTATTTAATTTTATTTCTTATATATATTTATTTTTGAAAGAAAAGGTGCAGGAAGGAATAAAGGCGAGTAGGCAGGCAGGAAGAGAGGAGGAAGAAGCACTTTATTTGATTTCCACTTAGTTGTTCACACTGGTCGTTTCTCCCTGGACCCGGGAGAGGTATGTGGCCCACGGTCCTTCGGAGACAATTGACCTAACGGCTGCTCCACCCCGTCGCACCTATTTCTTATTTTTGCAGTCCAGAGGCCTTTTATTTCTTTTTCACACGTCTCCTGCCATGAGTTCAGAGGGAAGGGGTCCAGCAGCTCAGGCAACTT
>RJWH01008108.1:0-33507 GCA_004363575.1 Solenodon paradoxus | reverse complement strand
CAGCCACCATCCAGCCACCATCTACCATCTGTCCACCATCCAGCCACCATCCAGCCATCATCCATCCATTTATCCCACGCACCCAACCTAACCAACCTACCATCTAGTCCATGTCAGGACTTGTCCCCTACCCTGGCATACAATGCATTCAAGGATCCTCAGTCTCTGGGAATGACCGTGATACAAATCTGACCCAGAGGTCACTGTGACTGGATCGGCACAGGGGCAAGAGGAGAGCCACACTGCCTGTTTCCACGGAGCCCCGCAGATGTGGTTCCCCTGCCTGGAACATTTTCTCCTTGTCTTCTGGCTCAGTCTCACCCACCACTTAAGTCTTAGCCTTATGTCCGGCAGTGTCTTGGTGTGTGGGGAACATCTCCAACTATTCTTTTTCTCTCTGACTTGTCATTTCCACCTACTCTTGGCGGGCTAGGTGAGTGTCTCATCCATCCCTGACCCGGTCCACTGTAGGTGCACACATTTGAGGAGCAATGAATACAGGTGACCAGATCAAGGAGGAGAAAAAAGGACAGAACATCGGAAGTGGTCAGGGGTGGCCAGCCAGGCCCGGGTCAGTCTCGGGAGCCAGGCAGGCTGGCAGTGATGAACAGGGAATTCTGAAGCCACGTGAATTGGAATCCGAGCCCTGTACATAGAACCAAGCGAACAAAGGAAGGCTTCCCTCCCGAAGCTCGGCGTCCTCAGCCGTGAGGTCAGGAAAGCTGTCCATCCAGCCAAGGCTGCTGAGCCGCCCGGGAAGCTGCAATGCTGAGCTCCTGCACCTGTTTCCTCCTGCTGCTGCAGCTGCTTCCCGGCAGCAGCCTTGCAGCACAAACTCACCTTACAGTCCTGGAGCCAGCAGTCGGGAGTGGGTGTTAGAGGACAGCTGCGTCCCTTCTGTCCTGCTCTGAGAGAGAGATGCTGCCATCTTTTCCAGCTTCCAGAGGCCGCTGGCACTCCCTGGCTCATAGAACATCCCCGCCACCTCCAGAGTGCCCCATTCCAACCTGTCTCTGCTGTTACATCTTCTCTCTCCCTGACCCGCCCGCCTCCTCTTACCAGGGCCTTGTGAGGACAGTGACCGCATGCGGTGGGGCAGGGCGCTGGGTGGCACAGTGCTCTGGTGGCCGAAAGGGCTGCAGCATGGGGCTTGGCCTGGGATGGTGGTAGGGAGGAGGGAGCCTCCAGTGTCCCCAGGGCATCCAGGAAAACCTCTCCATTTCTAGTGCCTTCACTTAATTATATTTGCAAAGTCCCTTTTGCTCTGTCAGGTAACTTTCTGGGGATTAAGGTGCGGACATCTTTGCAGGAGTCATTATTCTGACAAACCTCCTTAGACGGGCTTGGAAAGCGGAGGATTTGGGGGTGGGGGATGGCAGGGGAGGCAGGGGGTGGCGGCCAGTCCGATCCCTGCAGGACAGACGAAGGAGGGTTGGGTACAAAGACTCTGAGGGGCCTCAGTTCTGCATTTCAGCCAGATCAGTGGAGACTCCTTGAGCCAAAGTTGCCCAGCGGGGGTCCTGTGTCTCACAAGACTGAGCCTGCCTCAGTGTCCCTGCCCGGCGCGGTGACTGGCTGGAGCAGCTGTGGAACCGTAACCTTAGTATAAACACGGTGGTAGGGACAGAGCGCAGCTGAGACTGGTGACCTGTCAACAGCCTGGGGTGGGGACCCGAGGCTCATTCTCATGGCGCACACAGAGGGCTCTGCACAGGGCCTGGCCCAGCCCTGCTGTAGGGAAAGTTGCTTCCAGTGTTAAGTCGGGAAGGGAAGGCTGTGAGCCCAGGCGGGATGCTGTCCCTTGTGGGACGGAAGCCTGCCAGATCTGAAGAGGCAGGTGGGCCCTGGAGCCTCGGGAATGTTTTTGAGATTTCTTAGGGAAACCCCTCAGAGTCTTCTCACCTATAGGAAACCTTGCTGGGACCTGCAGTCCCTGATTGCTTAGTGGTCACTTGTGAGAACGATGAGCTGCTCTTATCCGTATAGTCTTGTGGATGAATTTAAATTAGAATCCCCCTTTCTAAACCCCAGTCTGATGACATTAGCTAACATGATCTCATGGGGTACCCTATTTTTCTCTCTTCTTCTTCCTCTTTTTATTGCTCCATCTCCAGGGTTCTCCTCTACAAATGTGCAGCCACCCTGGTAGAGAACCTATCTCTGGGGACATGTCCTGTGGGGTTTCCCAGAGTGGCTCTGCCTCTTGACACAAGGAAGTGGCTTCATGACACTTGTGCCTGTACTGCCGAGTCTATGCTCCTTGCAGACATTGCGAATTGATCACAGAGTGATTTCCACTGAGCGGGACATAGCCCCCAAACAGGGCGATTATATAATTTACTATGCAAATCAACAGACTTTTAAGAGTGAAAAGGGACATGATTAATTATTGTCTAAAATAACAGGTGTAAACTGTCATAGTCCTAGGAAGGCCAGGTTGTTTGGACATCGACACTGAGCTCAGCCGCTGTTCCTGGCAGCCATTACCAATCCATTACCCAGACTGGCAAGTGAGATGAGCCTTATTTGTTTTTCTAGGCAAATGTGACTGTGAGGGAGGGTGTGTCCTCTAAGGACAGATAACCTAGAGCATCTGTCCTTTCTGGAATGGGATTCTTTGGGTCTGCTGGGACACTGGGACAAGCTGCGTTCTCCTTCATTCCCTCCTGTGCCTGCAGGGCCACCCTTCAAGGAGCCACCCACCGCTCACTCTGCTTCGGAGCCTCCGTGACAGGGGGCTGATTCATGCCACGCCCCCAAGGGAGCCCTGGTCCTCGCGTGCTTTTGGCTTTGATCTGAAGCCCCGGGTCACATGATGTCCTCAGACAGCAGCACGAAGCCCTTGCTGCCCCTTTGGAGGACTGAAGGGGGTTCCTTGCCACGCCATGACTGAGTTCAGGACCACAGAGAGGAGTCTGCACATCCATCCTGGGTGCGAGTGAAATTCTGACACCAGCTCATTCATCCTGGCAGCAGGAAGGGGGGCTGCAAAAGATACGATGAAATCCTTTGGTGATTTATTAATCTGAGGACCCCCAGAAGCTGGCTTAGCTCCTGGATGCCCACAGATCACAATTAGGGGGCAGCAAGAAAGCTGTCTTCCACGGCGTGACCGAGTTAGCCGTATTTACCTCTTTAAGTCACAGACGTGGACGCCGAGTCTCAGAAGGGGTGGCAGCAGCTCAAGTTCCCTAAACAAGCTGACAGGAGAGCCGGGAACTCCGGGCGGAGTTCCTGCTCCTCATCTTCTCCTTCCACGCTGGTTCCATTTGGAGTTTCTGCAAAATGGCACCGCGAAGCTGGAGACCCTGAGTATTGGCCCGTTGCCGGTCGCACAAAAGATGGGCAGTTGCCTGACTAAAGAAAAACATGCCTGACTCCAGCCCGCAGGGATGAAAACGAGCATTGGTCCAGCTCCTCCCGTCTGCTGGATGGTTCTCAACTTACCTCACTCATGGAGCTCCTCCTTCCTCCCTGCACACTTGGCCAGGAGAGGATGCTCCGGGCATCTCTTGGCTGGGGCGAGAGACTCGGAGAGCTTAGCTGACCTCACGAGTGGGGCGACAGGGCTGGCCCACGAGCGTGGGCCTGGCCGGGCCCGGAGACCAGCTTCCCTCATGTCTCCCGTCCACCCCAAGCAGTGCAGCCTGGGACGCCCCCAAGCCCCGCCGAGTCCCGCTGTGCTCTACATGAAGGGGACCCTGCATAAATCGAGCGTCGTCAGGGGCTGGGACAGCAGCCTGCTGGTTCCAGAGATATGAAGACAGTGCCCGCTCCTCGGGCACAGTGATGCTCCCAGCTCCACCAGCGCCGCTACGCCAATCACGCTCATTTCACAGGTGGGGAAACTGAGGCCGGGATAGGGGTGGTCACACAGTGAGAAGGACACCAAGGCAGGGTGTGAACTCACTCTCTTGACCCCCGTGTTCTTCCTGGACAACGCTGGCGGGGTCTGCGGGCCGCAGGGAAAGCTCCCACCTTGTTAGCTACTCTTCATGGAGCAGGGAGTGCTGGGCGGGGACAGGAGTGACGGTGCCCAGACAGATGAGCGTCATTACCAGGCCTTCACCCGCTAATCACCGCGCCGCACGTTCAGCAGGCCCTGGAGATGGATGGGGCCACGGGCCCGCCACGCCCAACCCCGTCTCAGACCTCCCTCGGGGAACACGGTCCTGGCCAGGAGGCCACCTCTGGCTCCTCTGGCATCGCTGGAGAGGGCAGTCCCAGGCGGGCACACCCTCCACTCACAGCGGAGGGCACTGAGACCGGATGGAGGAGAAGGGCCTTTCCTGATGACAAGAAGAGCGAGCAGGAGGCACTTCTCACTCCAGCAGCAGGGGCCCAGCACTTAAAGAAAGAGTGTGATGAGAAAAATTCTAGTGAGAATGACTACCTTGACCATTTACCAGGAGGCCTAACTCTGACCGACAGTGCCCTGGAGACTGGCACTATTCCCATTTTACAGATGGAGAAGCTGAGGCTCAGTCCCGTAACCGACCTGCCTGAGAATTCGAGCAGCGGGGTCAGGACTTGAACTCAGGCCCAGCTGAGTCTGAGGCCTTAGTTTTCCACTTTTCCCACTGAGCTACCTCCATCACAGTGGCTTGGTCTTCTCTTGTCTTGTGACTTTGAACTCACACCTGTGAGCACCGAGTTCAAGTCCTCCGGGCAGGTGGCAGTGACCAGATGGAGCACTTACCCAGTGGCCACCTCCACCTGCCTGACCTGAATCTGTGCCCAGAGACTCGCTGTCTCCCAACTGCAAATGAAGGTACTGAGGCACCCTGGGGTGGAGCGACCCTCTTTGGACCAGGTCACACCTCTAGTGAGGACTCAGGACGGGCCAGCCCCACTCTGCCCCCGGGAGAGTCACTCTCGGGCTTTGTCCTGCCTCACTTAAACTTTCGTCCTTCTGTGTGTGGGCAGATCCTGGCTGCGGGCCTCGTGCGGACAGCAGGCTGAGTGTTCTCAAGGGGCCGCGCTCCCCACGGCCTGTCTGTGGTCCCGCAGGCCAGCGGCCAGATGTTCGTGTCCCCGGAGCAGGCCCAGCTGCAGCCCTGGACAGCAAAGGCCTCCTTGGCTGAGCCCAGGGCGGGGTGCGGGGAGGGGGGCGTCATGCGGCACATTTGTGAGGAGACGGGGTTCAGCCTGAGGTCAGGTTGAGGTGGGGAAGCACTTGTGAAGCGGTGAGGGTTGTAGGAACCTTCTGGATCCTTTCCTTGGGCTGAGGAGACCCTGACAGCCACTCTACAGACCCCGACACCCACACCTGTTCGGGGTCACCCTGGGGCTGGCTTCCTTAGACCACGATCCCAGTGATGGGCTTTGTGACCAGGGAGGGTCCCTCGCCCTCTCTGGACCTCAGGCTGAGACCACTGCGTCATCTCCTTCAGCCTGTCCTGACCCAGGGGGGCGGGGACAGGATGCTGGCCCAGGAGCACAGACCCGCCCTTACTCTCAGCCCTGAGCCAGGGGCTTCCCGCCCTGCAGCACAGTGTTTATAACCGTCCCTGGGTTTGCTTACAAAGCTTGTCCCACCAGGAGGCCATTGCTCCAAGCAGGGCCTCGGTCCAGGCCGCCCGGAATCCACAGACATGCAGCATCGGGAGCCCTACCTCCTGTGGGCATCAGCAGGGCACCATGTGTCCAGGCTTCAGCCAGATGACCGAGCTCACATCACTGGGCAGTGGGGCCGGAATAGCTGGTGGATGCTGAGGATGCTGAAATCAGGCAGAATAACATACAGACTCACAAAACACTGCCCTTTTTCTCCCCTCTGCCCTTGTCCCTTGCTCCTTCCCCCCCACCCATTCCCCAGCAGCACTGACCTCCACCTTGGGGAAGGTGAGGGAATGACAGCAGCCCTTTTCTGGTCCCCTGGGTGGGCTGCCCCCTGTAGGGGCTTCTGGAGAGAGGCCTGAGTTGACACCCCTACTCCCCTCTGTGTTGGCCCAGGTGGGTGGAGAGGACCCCTGGGGGTACACTTTCCAGCAGAGGCCCCTCATCACAGGTTCTTACCACGGGTGGGGCACTCACCTGTCATGGTGAATTCACTGTGAGTCATGCGGACCCAGGATCAGACCAAGGGCCTGTGCCTTCACCTCTCTGGGCCACCTTTTCCCACCTGAGAAATGGGGATGGTGAGTTTGCCTTGAGCGAGACGGGGCGGGGGTGGGGGGTGTTGTCACCAGTGAATCAGATGGTTGTTTTTCCAGGATCCTGGGCCTCCAGGCGGGGTATTCAGGAGGTGTGGGGGGGTCATCAGAGCTGGGACCCGAACTGAGGGAGAGACCCCAGGTCCTTTTCATCTCTGCAGGAAGCACCAGAATAATGTCGTGATCGCCCCACTGACCGCTGGCCGTCCAGAGGCTGACGGGCAAGGGCAGGGCCCAGGCCCTGTGTTCGGCCTCAGAACCAACTGGTTTCTGGGGGAGACGGTGGGCGGCATCTGTCAGCTCCATTGTGATGTCAGGATGATCACGGCATGGACCTTGACCGGCCCCGGAAATTGGGGCCTGTGTGTGGGATTTGAGTCCGTCACTGCTCAAACTTCGGTGCGCCCCAGAACCCCTCGGTGACGGCATTCACATCAGGCTTCGGAAGTTCAGTGGTCCCGGTGCGGTGGCTGGCGGGGCCGGACCCGCGCGACAGGGCGGGGGCCCGCGGACCTGTAGAGCGTCTGCGTTTCTAATAAACTCCAGGTGAGCCACGCTCGGAGGAGGCGGCCTTGGGGCTTCAGAAGGGTCAACTACACAGCCGGTGTCAGAAGGCGGGTCCCAGTCCCCTGCCCTGTGAGCTTGGACCAGCACGTGGCCTCTCTGGGCCTCAGTCTCCCTCGACAGGAAGGTCAGAAGGTCAAACCGAATGGCCTTTCAACCACTTCCCCTCCCGCAGCCCCTTCCCCGGAGCCCCCCAACCTGTGACTCCACATCGCTGGCCAAGGTCAAAGAGCTAAGGTCGCCGCCGCCATCCAGCCTGGCTGGAAATGAGTCTCCAACAAAACCCACGTTCCTTTGGGGCCTGTCGATTTCCCTAACCCCAGGCCCCCCCACCACACCGGCAACTTCTGCCACCCAAGCCTCCCAGGAAACAAGGGTAACCTGCCCCCAGCACCCCCAACCGCGTTGCACCTCATCCTGCCTCTTTTCAGAAGGAGCGCGTGTCCTGCAGAGAGGAAGGGGACCTGGGGGGCTGGGGAGCACCACTGAACGAAAACGGAGTCAGACCCCCCAAGACAGGCCACAGACTTGAATCCCGTAATGGCAGTGGGGAGGGTTTGTTTTTCGGAGGCTCCGGGGACTGTGTTGTGAGACAACAGCGCTGTCCACCGGGAAAGTGGCTTTTAGGACTATTAGAGAGCGGTGTGCTGGGAATGGGGAGGAGGGCCCAGGACGGGAAAATTAAAATTCTGCTCCCGCCGAAGGTTTCTGGGCTGCAGCTCGGCGCGAGCATCGATCTGTTCCAGCATTTGACTTTCAACCATGACAAAACTGTGGGCAAATTAATTGTCCTCCAGGATATTAAGCATCAGACTCCATTAATCCTTTCTGAGCGAGATGCTGGAAGAATACTAATGGAGCTTCCGGCTGCTGTGGGGTCTTTCCTGCCCACCAGGCCCCCCCACACCGTCCGTCCAGCTTTTCTCTCGCCCTTGGGTGCGGGTGCTGAGGGCCGAACCCCCTTCGCCTCGTGCTGCCTTGATGTCCCTGGTGGCCAAGGCCAGAGCAGGACTGGACCTCCCTCCCCCTGCCTGGGCATCCTTTTCCAGGGAAGCCTGGGACAGGGAGCAAGATTGTTTTATGCAAATTCCAATATCTGTGTGCAGGCGGGGCCTCGAGGATGAACGCAAGAAATAATTACCAGATTATGCACGTTGAGCTGATTTTCCTGAATCCCGAGCCCTTCAAAGCCAAAGCAAAAACACAGCGATGGGAGTGTATCAAACAGACAAATAACGCCATGACGTGGGTCACCGCGCTGGCGTGGGCTTCTGCTCTGGCTGAGGGGCTCCCTGCAGACGTGGAGGTGGGATCTCCAGGCTTGGTGCCACCAAACGGTAACGTGTCCTCAATAAGTCATTTCCCTTCCTGGGGCCTCAGCTTCCCCTTCTGCAGAAGGGGAGGAAGGCAAGAAGTCTGACAGTCTGGGGCCGGGTGGGGGCGGAATAGGCCTTCCCGGGGACAGAGAGGAGCCCCAGGAATGCCCTTGCCATGGTGGCTCCCTGGTTTCCTTGTCGTTGGTGCTGATCTTCCTGCTGCACTAAGTTTTCATGTCCTGCACCCATTGCAGGGTGTGCCTGAAACGATCAGCCCATTTCACAGATGGCTGCTCAGAGCTTGAGAAGAAACAACCCCAAACCACGTCCTGGAGGAAACAGGAGTAGCTCCAGCCGGGACGCAGCTACCTGTTTCCCCCTCGACCTGCCTGCCTGCTTGCTGGTGCTGCCTTCTTTCCCAAGTGGAGAGCTCAGTGCTGCTCGGACCAAGATCAAGTCTTGCCTCCTATGCGCTCAGCCCTGCCTGCAGCATCCTCACACACAGAATGCACCTGGGGTCCTAACCCGGTGAGAATCCCAGATCTAATCATAAGGTGGGTGGGTATCTCCTCCACCGCCGTGGCCACACCATCCCCACCCAACGCGAAGCCCCACCACCCCTGTCATGCATCCTCACATCAGCCCCTCACAGCTCCCTAAGTGGTGCTATCGCGATTCCTCTTTCTGAACACGACACTGAGGTTCAGAGAGCCCAAGCCACTTGTCTAAGGTCACACAGCCGTGTGGGTGCTGGGATTCAAACTCGCCTTCACCGCCCGTTAGCTGTACTTGGTGTGTCTTTTCTCTGCTGTCTCTTTTTCCCCCTGACCCAGACAGTGGGGTGACTTTCCTGCTGGCTCTACGACCCCCTCTGCCCCGCCGTTTCTCCCACGAGAAGTACCTTTTGGACTGCAGTGGGCAGAAAGGAAAGTGTGCCAGCCACTCGCTAACCACGTGGATATTTATGCCTGTGCAAACCACACGCCTTCTGCATGATTTGGAGCTAAATGCGGTGTTACTTAATTAATGCACATGTAATGTGCGAGAACATTACAGCCATTAGACGCAGCCGAGAAGGAACACTCCCGGGCCGCTGTGGCCTCCAAGTCCCACCAACAAAGGCTCTGGGACGGTCCCTGTGCTGAAGCGGTTGGTCACCCAGGGGAAAGTTCTGCCGGCCCGTGGCCCGTCCACTTTGCTTCTGCCTCGAGTGTCTTCTCTTCCCCATTTTCCGTCTGTTGGTTTTACTCGTTTCATTTTGTCTAGCCTCATTGAGATTTAATTGACTTGACGTTGTACAAGTTTGAGGTGCGCCGGCCTAAGGATGCGATGCAGGTGCCCGCTGTGAAATGATGAGTGTAAGAACGGGAATTCCCACCTCCTCTGCCTCTCCTCGTGACAATTCTTCTTTTCCCTTGTGGGTCTCTTTCCCTTTTATTTGTTAACGTCTCTATATTTAATCTCTAAGCTTGGGCAATTTGAAATCATTACATATCAAATATTCTTACATGCAAAATATTCTCTGAGATGTAAAAAATGTTCTATTTTGTAGGTGTTTTGTACAGAACGGTTTCTAAGGGCTAATGGATCATCAAATATTTTTAATGTCCTGCTTCTCCAAACCACCTGGGATTGATTTTCCTTCTTGTCTGACTGTTCATGAGAGAAAAAAAGTCACCTCTTCCAGGGAGACCCCCCCCTAATTACTCCAGTCCTATCAGATGCGTTTCTCTACCGATGGCCTCCCGCACTTAAAATCTTACAGACTCCGGGCAGGCAAAGACTTCTGCTGATCGGCCCACCAACACCCAGGGTAGCTCAGCAGTCCTCAGCTCTCATGGCTGTGAAAGGAGGTCCAGGGAACTTTTTTTCACCTGCTCTTTATAGGAAGATGTGGGTGGTGAGCAAGACCACAGCTGAGCTTGAAGCATAGCATCCGTGTGTGCCTCTTTCCATCTGTCAGATGGACATGCCACTACCTTCTGGGGAGCATGGCCTGAGTGGTGAAGCCACAAGTCAAACCTCAGCTGACACCAAGTCTAAAGTACCTGACCCTGGGCCTAGGATTACCTGTCAGGCCTTCCACCCATTTCACAGCCACATGCTGAGCACCTACTATGTGCGGGGCTAAAGCAGATATAAGACTGACACAGTCCCCTGAGTTGGGAGGTTTCCATGCCAGTGGGGGTGATGGGCAGCAAACCCATCAAGAAACAAATAAATGGACAATGCTGACCCATGAGCTAAGTTAGGAAAGAAATGTCTGGAGGACAAGATGGTGATGGTAAGGTCTCTTTCTTGGGATGGCTGAGGAGGGCTTCCTGGAGGAGGTGTCCTTTGTGCAGAGGCCTGAAGAAAGAGGAGTTGACAGGTGACAAAAAGGAGGAAGAGTCCAAGAGGGGCCTGCCATATCTCTTGTCACTCACTGTGCCCCCTGGCAAGCAGATGCCATGGCTGGAGGCACAAGCTTGGTCTGGGGCAGGAGAGAGTGTTGGGGATTTCATGCCCCCTCTCCTGAAGGGAAGCAGCCCTCACCCAGACGGGCCCCACTGCCATGGCCTGTTGGTGGATGACCCTGGGGTGAGCATTCTATGCAGGGGGCACACCTGAGCCCCAGGTGCCCGCACTGGAGACCTGCTCACAAATGCACCTGCTGCCGAATGCTCCTGTCACCTCTACTCTGTCCCCCAGGTTGCTGCGGGGTTTTTTCCCAGATAAGCTGGGCCTGGGGTGTTTCTTGATGGACCCCCCTCTGATGCCTCCCAGGCAGACAGGCTCAGGGGCCCCCGCTTGAGACACCTCCTAGAATCCCCCAGAAGTCCCTCGCAGTGGTCCCTAGGCCCTGCTTGCCCAGGCAGGGGGATTTGCAGGGTCCCCACGCTGCCCGTCAGATCCCACCCCAGACACTGTTTCCAAAAAGGATTAAATAAATATGTCCGGCGGGAGGGAGAGCCCCGGCTTTTGCTGTCCGCTGGCGGGAAATTAAATAATGTTCATTTCTGCCACTGTGAGCCGGAACAAGGCTGGCCCAGCCGCAGGGCCGGGCGGGAGGCGGCGGCGATTGGCAGCTAGTGGCAAGTCCTAAATCAGGGGAGCCGATGAAATTTCTAATAGCAGGAGTGTGACTGGCATCAGCGTATAAATAAAGTTCCCCTCTTGAAAGGCAGCTTATTCCAGCCTGGCCGCCAAGGATATTAAGCCTGGAGGACTGGTGGCTACGGCCAGGCTGGACCCAGGCCAGAAGCCAGCTGGGCCCGAGAGGCACATGTCCCTCCCCAGCAGAGGCCCTGGTTGCTTCTGAAACGGTCCCGGGGGATGAGACCCTGGGTGCCCAGTCTGGAGCTGGGTAAATGCCCCCCTGCAGCACAAGGCATTCGTTTGCCAGGAAGATCTCATCGTTCCCATTGCCTAGATGAGCACCAAATCTTGGAGCCGCCCGGGGTCCCACCCGAGGTCACTCCAGTAGTAAACAGTCCCTTTGGATGTGTAAGGTGGGAGGGGCATTCAAAGCCCGCTCTGATTCCACTACTCCTCACAGCTGTGAAACGGGCCCAGGCCACCTGTGAGGTCTGGAGGCGCTTCCCAGGTGGCCTCACCCTACCTCATTCTACGTCCCAGGCTGGCACTGGCTCTCGGGGCGCGCCACCTCCAGCCCCTGCTCCCAGACACTCAGTCCAGGGGGCTGGGGCTGTCATGTCTACAAACCCTCAGGGTCCCTCGCACCGGCCGTGGTCCAGCTGAGTGGTTAAAGCCATGGGCTCTCTGGAATCAAGTGGCCTGGGACTGAATCCCTTCTCCACCACACTGACGATGTGGTCTTGGCAAATTACTTAACCTCTTTGGACCTCGGCTCGTTCATCTGTAGAAAGGGGATCATAACAGAGCCTGCCTCCTAGGGTGGAGACGGGAATCAAGCAAGATGAGTCATGTAGAGGGCTCGGCACAGGCCGAGCCCAAGTACCTCGTAAATATATGCTTTCATTTCACAACACTTATCCATCCTCCATCCCTCCATCCATCCACCACCCATCTGTCCATTCACCCACCCTTCATCCACCCATCTGCCCTCTATCTATCCAGCCTCTATTGATCTTCCTTCCCTCCCTCCTTCCTTCCTTCCAGTCATTGCTGTGACCACAGTGGCTGGCGCGTGATTGGTGTTCCTACATGTTTAATTTTCTCTAATGAGATGTACCACTACGGTGCCCGCTGCTCTGGGCACTGACGGGGTGAGGAAAACAACACGTTGGAGTCCCTGTCTTCACAGACTCTACCAGGGTTTAGAGCACTGGGAAAGCGACTCAGTCTGTAAAAATAATAGTGTCATAAAGGGTCACAAAGGAGCTGTTCAGGACCACATGAGTGAAATCTTAGCCCCGATCTCAGGCTGCAGATCAAAGAGGACTTCCCCTAGCAGTAGTCATCCGCCCTAGGGCCTGTGGGCGAGGGGAAGGCCTTCCAGGCAAGGGAGCTGCGTGGGCCCGGGAAGTGGCAGGAGTATGTCCACGAGGCCCTCTGCAGGCCAGGCTCTAGAGCAGCTTAGAAAACCAGAAGGTTGTGAGACGACGCAGGGTTGGCGGGCCCATTTTGCAGACAGGCAAACTGAGACCCCAAGGTCACCCAGCAGAGAGAAGAGACTGAGCTAGGACGACCCCGGGTTTGCTGCTCTCCTCTCAGGGGGACAAACTCATGCCCGTGAGCCATCCTACCTGGGAAGGGGTAGACCGGTGGGCCGAGGGGTGCAGGGGCTGCTGCTCAGTCCTCCAGCTGCAGCGGTACTCCCTCTGTCCTCCTTAGGCCAAAAGTGTTACTCAGGCCTGGCCACCGCCCTGGACAAACATCCGGGTCCTGATTTTTTCTCCCCCATTGTCTCGGATTCTGGTTCCATTTCAGAATCTGACTTCACAGGGTCTGGCCCTTTTCTGCAAACTGCAAAACCCTTTTCTTTGTGATTACCTTTTTTTTTTTGAGTCCAAAATCTCTTGACAGGAAAATTGGTGCTGGAGATTGGAGGAGTTTGTTTCTCTCTCCATGCGAAAGCCGTTACGGGCTGCCGGGCCGGGGTCCACGCATGTGTGCAGGCAGACGGCCCAGCAATCCTCCCGCCCTGGAAAAGTGAGGCCAGCTGTCAGCCTGGAGCCGGCCCTGCTGAGGTAATGCGAACCAGGCTGAGGGAGCACATCTTCCATCAGGCTCAGGCGCCCACCCCACGCCTGCTCCCTTCAGGTGCTGCTCTGGCGGAGCCGGGTGTCATGCCTGCAGTACACGGAGGGGCCTGGTGGGCCCGGGAAGGGGGTCCCTGGCCGCTGCAGGCCGCTCTGGCTTGCCTGTGCTATGGGTCTGACGAAGGCGGTGCGCATGGGAGACGGAGAAGCAGAGAGGACCCTCCGAAGTGAGTGGGGGTGGCCCTGCAAGGAAGATGCAGGGGCGAGGGGAGCCAGGCTCAGCAGGAAAGGGAGGGGGCCCAGAGAATTGGGGGCTAGCCGGCAGCGGGGTGGAGATGGAGAAATGTAGCAACTAAGAGAGAAAGGGGGAAACAGAGACCTGGGGAAACAGAGACCTAGAGAAACTGAGGGAGCTTCTAGGCAGACATAGGACTAGAAAGACAAAGAGAGAAGGAGGTAGAGAAAGACACGCAAAACAAAAAAGGGAAAAATGAAAGAAAAGGAGAGACAGAGGGGAGGAGAGGAAGGATTGCAGGAGAGGAGGGAGAAAAATGGAGAGAGATAAACAAGTGAGAGGAGCAAAGGAGGCCAGAGGGAAGACAGAAGACCAGTCCTGCATCGCCTCCCACCATCTGACGGGAGGACGCTGGAACCTGGCCAGGCCCCTCAGACTTGACTGATTGACTATCGCCTGTGACCTTGGACAAGTTCCTTCTGGCCAGACCTCAGTCTCCCTGTCTGTGAAATGGGAGTGCCCGACCTTGGCCCCAGCTTTTCTGGGGAATGCCAGGGAGGGGCGAGGCAGGCGGGTGGGAAGCAGGGGTAAGGCGAAGAGCACACGCTCTGAGGAGAGTGCTGTCTGTCCTGCCGGGAGACAGAAGCCCACAGGAGCGCCTTATGCTGCCAGGGCTTGTGAGCGAAGCTGGATTTCTGTTGATGTTGGTGCTGGTCCTGACGTCTCGCTGCTAGAGACCGGCTGTTTCCGAGGCCAGCAAGATTATGCATGTGTGGTGTGCTCACACCTGCCACGGTGACACCCGTCCCAACCCTCCACAGTACCTGGATCTATGGGTTCTCTGGTGGATGCTTGTGGGGCCCAGGCCTGCCCCTGCCACCTCCCAGGGGACAGCCTTTAGGACAGACGGAGCCCAAGTCCAGGCTGGCTCTGAGGACAAGTCGGGCAGTGAGGCAAGGAAAAGGGAGCCGAGGCGTTCTGGGACCCAGCTCTGAGCTCCTGGCTCCTCTGTGTCGCGGGCAAGGGTAGTGACACGGGCATCTCCCACCTGCCCTCCTGGGTCCCCATCCTGCCCCCGCCCTGCCCTGTCCTGCCTGTGGCCCTGTCTCCCTCCTCTGGTTGAGCCCTGAAAGGGCAGGGGCCACCGGACACGCAGCACCCAGAGCACGGACATGCCCACAAATAGGACGCTTCCTCTCTGCCACTCGCCCACTCCCCACCGCGGGATCCGGGAGAGTCCACGGAGGACCCGGAACAGAGGGAGTTTATCCCAGCCCCTCCCTGTCTGTGTGCACTCAGGGCCTCAGTTTCTCCATCTGTCGAATGGGTGGAATGTGTCTGTGCTACTCATTTCTTGGGTTGCAGAGAGAATAGGAACTGGTGGAGCCGGTTCTGAGGTCAGGAGGCCTGATTCTCACTGCCTGCAGGAGCACTGGATCGGAGTCTGGAGGTCAGAGTTGGCCCAGACTGGCCACTGACCACCTCAGTGGGTGCAGGACCAGACCACTTCCTACTTTTGCCAGCCCAACTCATGGTTGGCCTGGCCCCTAGGTCCAGCTCTGCCATTTCCTGCCCCTGTGCCGGCTGTCTTCTATGTTCTGATCTCTCCCAGCCTGTCCCTTGGCCACCCCCCACTCACCCCTGAGAGGTCCTGAGCTTTAGCTGTAATCTAATCTGGCCCCAAGGCGAGCGCACTGCAGAAAGGAAACTGGGGCCACTGAGTCCCAGAAGAGGGAGCTGGGGGAAGGGAGTAGCACTGGGTGGAAGGGAGGGCGATGCTAGGAGGGTCTGGGGCTGCTCAGTGTCTGCCCTGCAGGGCCCTGGGTTGGGGGCCTGCACATCCAACTCCAGACCTATGTGACCAATGCCCTGTGGTCCTGGGCAAATCACTGGGCCTCTTGAAGTCTCAATTTTCTCGCTCTGCCCTGGGAGGACTGGGAGGATCCAATGAGCCCCTGTACTTCGCCTGTGGTTCTTCGGGGGTCTCAGCATTTACATTCCACCAGCAACTCTGAGGTTGCTGAGAACACTGGGGCCCAGAGAACTGAAGCTCCAGCCAGGAGAGGCCCATCTGGGTTAAAATCAAAGCAGTTCCGTGTCCCTGAGTGCCACGCTGTCCCTCAGTTCCAGGGAGGGGGCGAGTCCTCTCCACCGCAGGAAGGGGCTCCCTCGGGCCGCCCCTCTTCCTGTGGCAGCTTGCACCTTTCTGGAGGAGGTGGCCTTTGCAATGAATGCTGACAAAGTTCCATAGAAAGTCCCAGCAAGAAGGAGGTAGCGGAGAGAGTTTCTGGCCGAGGACAGTGTTAGCAGATAAGGGTGTGTCGTTCAGTGTCAGAGTGAAGGATATTGAAGAGAATAAAACATGAATATGCATTTGGGGAGGCAAGCCTTCTAGAAAATTCTGGGGGCAGGGAGGAGACAGAGTTAGCAAGGACATGTCTGGATGGGGCAGAATTGGGTGGAGGTCACCCAGGTTGGGAGCCAGGCGCTCAGGTGAGGCGAGGTCAAGTCCACACGTAAGGGTGCAGTTTTCAGCACAGTGCCCCTTGTGGGAAGGTGATGGACAGGGTGAAGTCGAGGTGACGCCCAGATTTCTGGCTGGGGCAGCTGGTGGACGATGAGATGTTCAAGATGAGATTTCAGTGGGCAAAGTAGGGGCAAAAAAAGTGGGCTTGGTTGCACGTGGGTCAAATCTGGGGAGTCTGTAACTGTATCTGCTATCTATGACCATGACGAGCTGCGTAACCAGCGGTCACTGGTGTGCAGTGGATGGCGGCAGCCAGCGGTGTTCAGTGCGTGTGTCCGTGCGTGCGGTCGCTCTGCACTGGGTTGAACTGATGGGCTAGCTCCTCTAAGGCCTGGGGTGGGCTGGGGACCCCTGGATCTAGGCTGGCAAAAGCCAGAGCAGGCGTTTTAAAACCTCTGCTTGTGCTCATCTCATTGGCCAAAGAAGCCACGTGCTAAGCCAGCATCGGAGGAGGTGGGCACTTGGTCAGGGAGGTAGGGGAAACGGCTGGGCCCATGAGGGGGCGGCAAACCAACCAGCTGGAGAAACCAGGGGCCGGTGTGCACCTAGGACTGGAGACTTGAGACTGTAAAGGGCTGTCCTGAGGCCCTGGGAAGGGAGGGCTCGCCCAAGTCAAAGCGGGTGCTGGACCCCTGGGCCCTCCTCTCCTCTCTTCACCTCCCAGCCCCGCTCTGTCATCTGGTAGGAGAGTAAACGTCGTTGCTGCGGCCAATGCAAGCCTCACCTGGAGGCATTTGGTGGGCACCCCGAAACAGCAGGGCTCAGGCAGGGAGCCTCATGCCTGCAGGGCAGCACTAAACCCTGGTTTGGTGGCACCGTGAGAGCAAGGGAGCTGGTTCCACCCCAGGACCCCTCCCACCCGTCGAACTCCACTCCAGATACGGCTGCAAGCCACCGTGGCACCTTTTCAGACCAGAGTGGCATTTGTGCTGAATGAGCTCATCGCTGTCTCCAAGGTTCCAGAACCTTCTGGTCGATCTCAGTCTAGCCTCTCCACAGCCCTGGGGGATGGAGCCATTGTCCCCCAATTTGCAGATGGAGAAGTGGAGGGAGGCACAGGAAAACTTGAGACCCCAGACCCAGACAGGACAGCCAGCAGTCCACCTCCCGGCCCAAACCTCCCCCTCCTGTGACAGCCCCCCCGCCACCAGCTCTGGCTCTGGGGGGGTCTCCGCCGTGCTGTGCTGCGTGGATTCCGCGGCGGGTGGTCGGGGCGGGAGTGTTCCGTCGGCCAGGCTGCCTGGATGAAGCCCCCACCGAGCCCCCAGCTCCCCGCCAGTCAACATGATTCTCTTGGAGGTTTTTTTTTTTTAAGGCAAGAAACAGCAGGACAATCTCTCTCCCGCTGCTTCTCGCATTTCCTTTGTAGTTTCCTTTGTTCTAGATTTAATTTTTTGTCTTAAACCCAGCTGAAGAGAGACCGGCAAATCACCAGTGGTTATTGATTTATTATTTATGAAGAATCACACGTCGCTTTAATCGCGTTTTCTGTCCTTTTCCTATTCAACAGCATTGAAGGACAATCCTAGGAGGAAATCTGGGAGATGTTCCTGTTTATTTCTACGCTGCAACCTGTGAGAATCAACTGCAATCACTTTGGGGATGTTGATCTAGCTTTTCTCCTGGGGCAGAGAGGAGCCAGTGGAAGGAGCTGGCGCTGCTTGGGGACACGATGTCCGGGGATAGCAGGTGACCTTTCGACGGGAGCCCCAGGACCAAGCTCCCGGCAGCAGAACTCTGCGGAAGGATGGTCCTGAGCGCCGAGCTGAATTGAGCACATGGCCTCTGGCTGCCCCAGCAAGGCATCCTTCAAGCGCATCACGGCCCCTCAGGTCAGCGGCAGTGCAGGCCGGGTGGTGCTGAGCCCCTGGGGGTCTCCTGGCCCATAGATCTTTTTCGGATTTACCCCAATATGCACAGGTGCTTACGGAGTAGGGGCAACCAGAGCTGTCCCTGCTGGAACGGACGGCTCCCACCCGGCCTCCAGGCTTCCACGGCCCTGCGGTGAGCTTGGAGGAGGCACACGCTGGATGGAAAGGCATGTCTGGGGCACTAGCGTTGTTAGGACGCTTGGTCCAACGTGACGGCAGAGGCTGGCATGTCACTGTGCCTGCTGTGGACGGGTCAGTGTGGGCGATGAGAAGAGGTGATACAAAAGACCCCCTCATTGACCTTTCCTCCTTGTCTTCCTCCCTCCCTCCAACAAGCATCGATGGGGTCTTGGTGTCAGGCTGTGTCCTCCACACTAGGGGACACAGCAGGAAGCAAGACACTGCCAGTCTCAGGGGGAGACAGAGTTAGAGTTCGGTAATGACATACATGATTGCACAGTTCTAACCTATGTTGGGCTCAGGGAGAGACAGCACTGAACAAACTAACTAAAACCCCAAGCTTTTTTGGCAACCTGGGAGGACTTTCTGGAGGAGGCAATGCTTTAGGTAAGAACAGAGATGTACAAGAGAGAAATCACTAGTTTGAGGGAGTTGGGCAGAAGGGCATCCCAGGCAGGGGGAGGAAGATGGTGATGTGTTTAAGGGACGTAGAGGACTGGGACAAGGAACATAGAGGACTGGGAGAGGGGGAGAAATGTGCTACACTCCACCTCACAGGGTCTTGGAAATCTCAGGGGGGATGTCTGAGGATTCGGTTATCACTGGGGTGAAGGGTGCCAACGTGATTGTATTCATCTTTCCACAATCTCAAATGGCAGGCGGAGCTTTTCGCCAACACTGTAAATCCAATTCCTATCAGAATCTTCAGGGCGTGCCCGGGCAGACGGGTGGTTGGCTCTGTCACTGCCAGCTGAGCCTCACTCACGTGCTTCCCCAGGATCTCTGTTCACATCCTAGGGCCGAGGGGACAACCAAAATGAGCAACTAAATAAAACAAAGTGCTTCCTTGTCCCCTCTCTTCCTGCCTGCTACCTACTCACCTTCACTCCTGCCTGCACCTTTCCTTTAAAAAAAAAGAATCTTCAAGGGGGTCGGTGGATGTGCTGGATGAAGGACAGATGCGAATTCTTTGCCATTCCCGCAATCATGAGATGAGATGGGGGCACTGCCTTTTTTAATTGGTTTACAACTTGTCTGACTAATAAAAAGTAATGACGGTGGTATTCTGGACCCTCTGAAGCTAGGTCGTGAGATACCCTCGGCTTCCCGGTGACGCTCTCGGGGCCCCGGCCGCTCTGAGCTGCCATGTTGTGAGGAAGCACAGGTCACATGAGGAGGCCCTGGAGGAGGAGATGCCGGAGGAGATGCCGGAGGAGATGCCGGAGGAGATGCCGGAGGAGATGCCGGAGGAGAGGGCTCTGTGAAGGAGTCCCAAGGAGTTCAGAGACCACTTTGTAAGTTGGTCCCCCCAACTGTGCTCCCCCAGCCTCACAGATTGGAAATAAGCTGCCCGGCCAAGCCCTTCTGAGTTCTTGCTCCATGAAAACATGAGTAAGACCAAAGGGTCTTCTTAAACACTAAGCTCTGAGGGCGACTTGTCACACAGGCAGAGAGAACTGGGACCGTGAGCAGCATTATCTCCTTCTAGGAGGTGAGAGAATAAG
The DNA here is from genome assembly GCA_004363575.1 of Solenodon paradoxus. Classification (NCBI taxonomy): domain Eukaryota; kingdom Metazoa; phylum Chordata; class Mammalia; order Eulipotyphla; family Solenodontidae; genus Solenodon; species Solenodon paradoxus. The sequence continues at coordinate 13,989 of RJWH01008108.1, read as the reverse complement.
AGTGGCTTCTGCGAGGGGAAGAGTCTGTCCGGGTCCCACAAGCAGAGTTAGAACCCAGGGCAGCCTGGCTCCCAAGACCGTTTCAATCATCCTACAAATTTACAACTTCGTCTCGTTTGCTTTTGGGGAAATTATCAGAAAAATGACCCTAAGTCAAAACAAATGTAGTTTTGTCAACAGCTTCAACAAGCAACGCTGACCGGTAAGCTGACGTTGGGGGTCTCTCCCTGACTTTTCGCCTGGGAAGACATCAAAAGTTTGGAGGTGAGGCAGGGATTCGTGGGGGTCGAAATGGATGTCAGACCCCATCACTCATCAGATGACTTGAATACTTCGCCTTTAGTGAATACAATCTCATTCCAACGCAGCCGGTGATGAGTAAGAGTCAGGCCTCTCCTCCAAGTGCGCATGTGGAAGCCTTAACCCCCGGATGATGAAGTCACGCAGGGGAGCCTGTGTGGGCGTTAGGGTGCTTGTCAGAAGAGGCGCAGAACTTGTTCTCTGTGCCTCCATCAGGTGAAGATGCAGTGATGACCATGCAACCATTTGTGACCAGGAGGTCGGATCGCCTGGCCCCTGACACTCTGCTCTCTGACTTCCAGCCTCCAGAGCAGGGAGACAGACATTTTTCTGTCTGAGCTCCCGACAGTCCCAGCCAACTGCATGCCCTCCAAGCAGCCACGTGCTCCTCGTAGGGACACAGATGGGCACCTCTGCACCTCCCCTTGACACTGCTAAATATAGTTACGTTACACGTCGTCATTGGACAAAGGAGAAAACTGAGGTTCGGGAAAGGGAAGCATCTTATATAGGGGCTGGCCTACAGCTGGGATCCCAGCTCCCTGTGTCTGGAGCAAAGACCATCCCCAGCCACCACTCCCCGGCTCCTGTTTCTCGGAGCAGCAGTCCGGAGTTGTTCCCTGAGTGAAGGAAGAGCTGGGAAGTGCTTCATCCTTGGCCCTCTCTGGTGGTCAGCGTCGTGAGCAGAGAAAGTCACTGGCCAACCCTGCAGGAGAGCAGTCCCGCATTCATGAGTGCACGTGCTCTCCCTTGAAAATCAGGAGCAAAACAACAAACCCCGAAGGTGAGCTTGGCAAATATCCTGGTGGGCACACGCGCGGGGCCACCGCGCATGGGGCTTTGTGCTGCCCTCTCTATATGCTTATCCTGTTTCGATGGTGCGAGATGGGAGGAGATGGGGTCATGAATGTGAACCCCTGGAACAATGAAGTTGCACCATGACTTTCCATCATTAGGGTGCAGATGATGGGGATCTTGGAAGCAAGACCTTTATGGGCACTGGGAGAAAAAGAGGGCTCCGGGTATGGCGTGCAGGGGAGCGGAAGGCAGAGAAGGAAGGAGGAGTGAAGGAGGACAGAAGGAGGACAGAGCAAGAGCCAAAAGATGTTGCTGAGCTTGGCAAAGTGTGCATCACCCTTCCTTCCTCTCTACATGGAGAGCGTTCCAAGGCCTACTGTACCTTTTGTTAAGTGTATGTCACCAGGAAAAGCTAGGAAGTGATTGTCCCTGTTAGGACTCTTTGTTTATAAAAAGACAGAAAAGTCAGTTCAAAGTGACTTTGACCCCAAAAGGGAATTCCCTGACTTCTGTAGTGGGAAAAAATCCTACAGTGCATGTAGGCTTCAGGTACAGTTTGATCCAGCAGCTCCGTTTATGGTGGAGGCGTCCTTTGAGGACAGCCTCCTGTCCTCATTCTGCAGCAGCCCAAAGAAATGGACATCCTTCTGGCAACCCTCCCTTCAGGAAGAACAATGTTGTCCCAAGTCTCAGCACCATCTCCTTTTATGGCATGGGCTTGAAGGGGTCCTGTGATTTTCTCTGCACTGATCTCTCTTTTCAGAATGGAGAGGTGGATAGATTTAACCCAGACAGGGTCCAGCCCTGAGGGAAGGATGGAGCCAGTCCTGCCTAAATCCACAGGCCTAAAAACTGTTGAGGACAGGGAATGAGGTGTCTCCCCAAAGAAAAAGCCGGTGCTGTGAACTGAGGGAGGTCCATATGGGGACAGACTTCAGCAAAGACCCATTTTTGTCTTCAAGGCAGCGCCTTGTCTTTCGCTCTGCTCTGGAGGCTGGATTTCCTTCACCCTGGCATTCCAGGGTCTCACCCTGGGCCTGAACTCCTCCCACATGCATCTGCCCATCTCCCTGCCAATGTCCTTTTTCTCTGGTGACACCTTTTCCCTGGTGACACCTTTTCCTTTCCCACCGCCCACATTTGTCAGCTGGGCCCTTAGCTTTTCTTGCAGTCTTCTCCTTTCTAAGCGCATCCCTCTGCTCTCATCGCCCCCCATGCTTTCAGAGAGCTACTCTCTGGGAAATGCCATCTTCATCCCAGAAGGTGACCTCATGAGGGCGAGAACTTGCTGTCTGGGTCATGACTGCGTTTCCGGCCCCATGAGCAAAGGCGCCTTTCCCGGCTGCTGCACCATCCACTTCAGGAGGTCAGACACTCTCCGGGAAAGGAAAGTGCAGCGATGCTGGAATCAACAGCCAGCGCTGGAATCCTGGCTCCTGTCTGTTAACTGGGGAGCTCTGAGCAAAACACTCTCTGGAACGCTCTTTCTGTGTCGCAAAGTGGCGATCATGGCACTTCCCTGGATGGTTGCAAACCCCTGGGCCCCCCGCACATCACTGAGGCCCACTGATGGGAAGAGCCAGGACAAGGGTGCCATGCCTGGAATGTGAGAGACGTTTCCATCGCAGGTTGTGTGTCTCTTAGCATCAATAACGCTGTGGGTCCCTCTTGCCGGGATTGGTGTGCACATGTGTGAGAGAAACAGTGTTGAATATGGTGATTACAGGCAGCCAATCAATTAGCTCGTATTTGGGAATCTGATGATAACAGTCAATTGGTGATTGCTAATCTACATATTTATTCAGTGCCATTAATTATGCATCATGTGGTATTCATCCCTGTCATAGGCGTGCGTGCGTGCGTGTGTGCGGTGGAGAAGGTTTCGGGTCCTTTCTGGGGAGGACACTTGAAGGAGCTGCTGGAAGGGTGGGTGTGGGGAGGGCACCCTCTCCTGGTGGCAGCCGTTGGGCATTGAGTCACAGTGTTTGTGTCAGGCCTGATCTAGTTCTTTAATTAAATCGAGACTTGCAAACTGGGGAGTGGCAGGACCAATCCAGTCTGCAGATGTGTTTTATTTGGCCCGAACAAGTTTGATGGATGTAATGTATTTATTCTGGGCAGTTCAGTTTGCCACAGTCCCCACCTCTCCTTAATGTCTCGCAGAACACCTGCTCCCTCAAGAAGTTTTCTGTCTGGGCATTTGAACTGGCAGCCTGTTAGGGTCTCCTCAGCCTCGTCCTTTCTTTCTTTCTTTCTTTTCCTTTTTTAAAGGAAAGGTGCAGATAGGAATGAAGGTGAGTGGGCAAGCTGGTGGGAAGAGAGAGAAGGAGGAAGCACTTTATTTTTATTTAGTTCATATTGGTTGTGCTGCACCCCACTCCCTGGCCCCGGGATGCGAATCCAGCTCCTTCGCATGTGTTCATTGGGAGGCGGTGAACCTAATTGCTACTCCACGGTACACCTCCTCAGCCTCTTTAAAACACCCTAAGGAGAGCCCTTTAGACACTTTTCCTTTCTCATCCCCCAGCACCCACGAAAACTTTACACCAGGAGACACTGGCTGGCTGTTCATATACTCTATCTTCTGTGTACAAGATGTCTTGTCTGCCGAGAGTAAGCTTTTCCTCTATCAGGAATGTGTGCTTTAGATGCTAAGATCGCTGCCTACCTCTGGGGCTTCCCACGTGGGGGCAGGGATGCGCCAGGGGTTGGCAATGAGGTGATTGGATGTGGAGAATCATTTCTCTTCTGTTCCACCGGACAAACCCTCCCTACTGGCCCCACTGCCCTCTGACTTCCCTGAGGACTCACTCACGTGGGCATCTGTCCCTCTCTCCCACGACCCCCAGGAGTGCCCAGATCCTGAAGACCAGGGCCCGATGCCCCCTCTTCCAGATTCTTCCTGACCAATTAAAACAAGTGTATGTGAGTACTGCGGAGTCCGAGACAAGCCTCTTGGGGAGTCACAGTGTCTCAACTCCTGTTTTAAAGATGTGCAAACTGGTCCAGAGTGCCAGGGGCTTGCCCAGCACTCCCCACAAGTCAGGATGAGGGGAGGCCACTGCTTTCCATCCATTAAACACTCTGAGAAGACCCACAGGAAAAGATAGTGAGCGCTGTGCAATGCACCTGGCCTTGAACCTGTGTTTCATCACAAAAGCTATTTGTGACTGTCAGACGTAATACCTACATGCACTCGGACACCGGAAGATAAGACTAGTTAAAGTCTGAAATAGCCCCAAACTGGAAATGACCCCAAGTCCATCAATAGTAAAACTGATACACTATGATCTGCTCCCGTGGTGGAATAGTATACAGCAGTAAAGGCGACTTGTAGCAAGGCAGATGAACTTCTCCACCTAATGTCGGCAGGAAGAAGCCAGACACAGCATAATCAAGGCATGATTACTATCATTATCCCCATTCTATAAAGTCTAGAAATAGGCAAAAGTGACCTCTCTTGTTTTCTGGTCTAAAGAAAACTGGGGGAGATGGTGCCCCCCACAGACAGGGAGCAGGGAAACTCACAGAGCGGCAGCGGATGGCAGAGAGGCAGCGAGCCTGTCTCAAGTCGGTCTGGTCTGAGGTTATAGAGAAGCTGGTTTGGCATCAAGCATTAAAGAGTCCAACGCTGCGTTTTCGGCACTTTCCCGTGTGCTGCTCTAACACACAACGGAGGGCATCTAAAAGGTGGTGCTGGCTTTGACTCTGAGGACAGGCAGGAGCAGAGGCTGGGGACCCAGAGAGGAGGCTGCAGTCGCCTCCTGGACACAGGATGTCGGTGTCCAGGCCTGCGGTGAGGGCAGCAGTGGGATTCACGAGGACTTAGCTGAGAATTTGATGACCCCTCCACCCCGCACAGCAAACTTAAAGATGCGTCTGAGCTCCCAGGTTTGACCACATCCTCTGAGACCTCTTCTCCATAATCCTGGGTCATCAGAACTGGGAAGTCAGACAGGCCTCATGGAGGGTGCTGCCAGGGCATGGGTGGAAAAGAGCCTGGGGAATTGAGGCAAAGAGAGGGTGGCAAAGCGGTGTCTCTGAGCTCTCGGCATGGGTCCCCTGGAGATGCGTCCTGGGCTGGTGGGGTGGTTGAGTGGGCCCCTGTGCACAGGTCGGGTGGTGAGCCCTCCAGGAGGAGGCCTGTGCAGATGTGGTTGGAACAGGGGCATCAGTGATGGACCTAAGCCCCAGGCCAGCCTTTATTTTCTCCGGCCTGCTCTCCCGCCACCAGGGGATGGCCACAGTGTTTTCTGTCTGGCCAGCCATGCCGGGCCATGCTTGGGAACACAGGCCCCTTCAGAGGTGCCCCCAAGTCAGCCCAGCCGTCCCGAGCCCTGACAAACTCTTGAGGGAAGCAGCCCCAGCTGTGTAAATGTTTTTGGTTTTCCTGCTGAGGCTGGGGGTTGAGTTGGTGCCAAGACAAGCCTTGCTGGAGTTTTTTTTGGCAAGGCGGTCGGCTCAGGAATGTCAGGCGAACTTTCCAAATGGGATGGTTTGTCGGTGGGACCTCAGGCTGAAAGCTGAGCCCCGGGCACGCTCTGCCATCATCTAATTACTGTGTCCCCAATTAGAGTCAAAAGGAGCAGCCTGGCCTGGTCAGATGGGAGCCATTTTTCTCCTCTGGCCTCCTCCTTCCTGGGGGACAGGGGTACTCGGGGGCTCAGTGGGCCCCGCAAGTGGGCTTGGGGGGACAAGGGAGCTTTCGGGTGTGAGTATGTGTGTGTGTGTGTACTGCATTCTGGGCCCCAGCTGTTAAGTTAGAGGCGAGTCCAAAACCACTGGAAGGTATGTTTTTCTTCTTCTGCTTTAACTCCACTTGGTTAACTGTGACGTGGACCTTTCTTGTTGCAGTCCCCACAGAAGAACGCCTAGAGGAGGGTTTCTCATTGCAAACTTCTCCAATGGCAGGTAAACTACCTAAACAAGCAACCCTGGCCAATAGTGTGAGGCAATAGGGCGGGGTAGGGACTGGGGCAGACCAGGAGCTCAGGCCCCTCTCAAGGGGTGGACACTGCTCGGCTCCAGCTGACTTTGACTTTGGGCAAAGGTGATTCTGATGTGGTCCGAACCTCTGAAGTTCCAAGAGAGACCGAGAGTCTGTATTTTATGTGAAATCTCCCAATGCTTGAATGCTGGCAACTAATTTAATTTTTAAAAATCACCAAAGCAAGAAGTTCACCAAACAAAACACATCTGAGAGCCGGATGAGGCCTCCAGATCATGCATGTGTGATCTCTGGTCTCTAACTTCCTGACCCCTGACTGCAGGCTGAGTGGACAGATGCAAATGGGGACACCATCTCTAACAAAAATCGTGACCATGAAACTCTTCCATGGTGCTGGGTGCTGCCCCAGGTGCTGGGGGCTGCCCCGGGTGCTCGGCTAAGTGCTTTGCAAGGGCTAAAGGAGGGGATCTGTGCAAAGAGCGTGGAGCAGGTTGAATGTACTCAGTTTGCTAGATCCTGTTATGGGGACCATGCCAGCATTCCCCTGTCCTGCACTGGCCATGCAGGGGGACTTGTAGCTTCTTTAGAAGAGGCCAGTCCGGTGGTTTCCACAGAAACTTCCCCTGACTTCCTGTGACTCTGGGACTGAACCGCTCGCCTCCAGCATGTGCAATAGGCTACAGCGTGGCCTCGACCAGAGCTGCTGGGCGGCAAAGCCCCGGATGGTGCGTGCCAGGGGGGTCCTCTTGGTACGTCCAAGGCAATAATGATGCTTGTGACAGTGCCAGACCTCTCAGGGGGATGGTGGACTTGGGGAGACACCAGTCGGCAAACCCTGATGCCGACTTCTTGGTTTTAGTTCTGTTCCTGTTTCCTGATGAGAATTTCTGCTAGGGAATGTCTTGGTCAGCTCTGACTGCTGTAACAAAATTGCCACAGATGGGGCGGGGCTTTATAAACAACAGAGATGGTTTCCCACAGTTCTGATATCCCAGCCCGCAGTGGGAGGCTGGAGTCAGGTCAGGGTGCCGGCGCGGCCAAGTTCCAGTGAGAATCTTCCTCTGGTTTGTAGGGGGATGGGGAGGGGGAGAGAGAGAGAGACAGAGACAGAGAGAAAGACAGAGAGAGAGAGACGGAGAGAGAGAGGGAGAGAGAGAGAGAGAGACAGAGAGAGAGACAGAGAGAGAGAGAGATGGAAAGACAGAGAGAGACAAAGAGAGAGGAGAGAGAGAGAGAGGAGAGAGAATCTCCTGATCTCATCATGGCAGCCCTACCCTCATTTAATCCTAATCACCTTCCAACACCATCACACTTCTTAAGATCTGGGGGCACATATTCAGCCCATTACGGAGAATGAGCTCACTGCAGATCTGGGGTGAAAACTAATCACAACAGTGCCCACAATCACATGTGTCTCGAGTGCTTATCACATGCTGGCCTCTTGTTCCCATTCTACAGATGGGCAAACTGAGGCCCATCTGCTGGAGATGAATGGTGACGCCGGACTTGAACCCAAGCCTGTCTGCCTCCAGCCACTGCTTTGACCGGCGTGTCCCATTTACCCACTGTCCTAGATGGATCAACCACCATCATTGCTGTCGCCCTTCACAGGTCCCAGAGAGGCCTATCACCAGATGCACAGCGGTGTGGTGTGAACCCGGGACTGGGGTCTTCTTCCCACCTCCAGCACCACCCACATCCCTGCCTCTGCCCAGGCAGGTTCAACCAGTGGCTTCCACCCACACATCAAATGCAGTTGAACCTGATCAGAACTGAATTCCCCACGTAGAGGGGTCCCCGGGGGGCCCCCAGTCCCCAGGCTGAGAGTGTGCAAGGGGGTGGGTAAACAGCCCCTCCTCAGGGCCGGTTCCAGAGCCCAGAGCCCAAGGAGCCTCCAGAGGTGGGTGATTTGGAATCAGAACACATGGCTTTTCCTGGTATGTAATGAGCAGGGAGTGAGCTGATAGATATGCTAATTTCATTATTCATGTACATAATTACAATCTAGAAGTTGGCAGCTTTCTAGGTAATGACAGGAGGGAAGGGGAAATTTACCTAACTTTTGTAATATATGTGTGGTATTATTTAACTCTTAAATTAAGATCAGGGTCCTAATTCATTCCACCAGGCCTGCGGGTACGAGGTACCCACGTAGAACCGCAGGCTCTCCATCAACAATCTCTACGTGGGCCAGACACGCGGGGCGGAAACCCAGGCCCTGGGGCTGGGCAGCTGGTGGTCTGAGACCCCGTGACGAGAGGAGGAGGCATCTGCACTTGTCTTCAGAGCCAGTGGGTAAGCACCGCCCCTGCCAAGGGGCAACGAAGGGCATGGAGATGGGGGTGGTGGGCGATCAGCTGGGCAAGGCCGGGGGTGGGGGTGAGACCGTAGGTGCTTCTGAGGACGCCGAGCAAAGAATGTGGAAGCAGAGGACTAGGGTGCATATCTGAGACTCTACGTTTAAAATGCTCATGCTCAGCCTGACCCCGGGGCCCACCTGTCTGGGACCCACCATCCCGCTCGCATCTCCCAGGGATAAGGCCTGGGAAAGGGCAGCAGGGTGGGGAGACGATTTGGTCCTTGGGCCTTTGGTGGACGCCTAGCTGGGGGTTGCTGGATGGGCATGGAAAAGCCCTGCAAGGGGAGTCTGGAACCCCGTGCTCTGACCGGACCTGGGGGGGCTTGGTCCCGGAGCCACCCGCAGTCCCAGACGCCCCTGAACAAAGCAGCCTTGGGCTTCGCCCAGCTGGATGGGGGTCTCTGCACTGGCAGGTCCCGCGGGGGGTGTGAAATTCTTGATTAGGGCCGGCTGAGGCCTCCCCATCCCCACGCTGCTCTTCCTGTCCCCTCCCCACACTTGGGGAAAAGGAACAGCTGCACAAACAGACCAGGCAGGGAGGCGGCAGGGACACGGCGCACACCCCCTCGCGTCCCACGGACACGTTCTCTGGAGGAGGGTGGGACTTCGCTGCTGCGTGGTGTCCACTGTGCGGGGCAGGGCGGGGAGGGTAGAATGAGCGCGTGTGCTTCTGACGTGTGCAGACATGTCTGGTGCGCACACGCGGACAGAGACGGTCATGTTGACGCAAACCTGTGAGCACGTGGGATGAAGGTGATGCGCGTGGAGTGTGTGCACATGTGTGGGACTGTGGTGGCCTGAGGGTGTAAAATACATGTCTGTGTGTGTGGTGTGTGTGTATGAGTGTGTGATCATGAGTGTGTGAGCATGAGCTGCGAGTGTGAGTATGTGAGTGTGAGAATGTGAGTGTGTGTGAGTGAGAGTGAGTGTGTGAGAGTGAGCATGTGTGAGTGTGAGTGTGTGTGTGTGTGTGTGTGGTGCTGGAAGAAGGGGCTCCTCTGTGCTGTGGGGCAGGTGAGGGGCCGGGTCAGGGTTCAGCCCTCACGCAAGCAGGGGGTCAACCACGTGAGACATCTCCGTGGCCGGGTGCCCCCTGCCAAGGCCCCTGCCAAGGCCCGACCCCTCCCACTGGCTGGCCCTGTGTGGCTGCGTTCCTCAGAGGGAATGGTTTGTTTTCCCTGCACGTCCAGCCTTCGGTAATTGTTTCCATGTATTTCCCTCCATTTGCAGCCTGACGCCCACCCCGCCTGCTCCACTCAGGCAGGGGCCCAGCGCAGTCTGCGGGGCGGAGAGAAGGCCTGTAGGTGGGGCACCGGAGACAGCGTGAGGCCCACCTGGGCGCCCTGCGCCTCTCAGGGTCACCGGCACCCCTCCCAAGTCTGGCTTGAAAGCTAAAGCTTTTAGAAGAGAGGACCCCGGGGTGTGGGATGCCCAAGGATGAGACAGCCTCCTGGAAGCTGCCCCCGGGGTCCCCAGCCCACCCGCTCCTGACCTGACGGGCCTGCCTCAGGAAAAGGGTGGTGCTGAGCAAGTGGCTGCCGAGACTGGGGATGGGTTCGCAGATCTCCAGGTGGCAGTGGCACCAGGTGCAGGGGATGGGGGAGAGGATGCGATTCCCCTTCCCCAGCTCTCTGGGCCCCTGTCTCACCCATAATGTAGTCCCGCTTCTTGCTAACACACTTTTTAAAATGTTAATAGACTGTAAATTACTTTTCTTTTTATACTTCTTAGAATAAGCGTTTCCTCTTGTCGATGGCAAGACGAGGCTGGAGTTACAGGCTCGTTTTTATTACTGTCGAGATGAGATGGACCGGAGAGAGCTCATACAGCTTTTATAGGAACTATTTTATTTATAAGAATTTTCCTAATGTCAGATGAATGTGACATGCCCAGTTGCTTTCTGCCCAGTCTGGAGACAAAGCAGGGATTTTAGCGTGGCCTGGGCCTGGGTCCCATGTCTTCACCCCAGAAACTCCAGAACCGTAGGAGGAATTGGTTTCCTAGAAGCCCTCGTACAAGCCCTCCAGTGTCTACTTGCATACCTCTGGTGACGGGGAGCTCACTTCCGACCCAGGCAGCCAGACTCCAGGGAGAGCCCCTTTCTCCATAATAGCGGGATGCTAGAGGGGAGATCCCCCCAGAGTACAGCTGGGGAGTCTCTGAGGGTTTGGGAGTCTGAGGGTTTGAAGGCAGCCATCCTGCCCTGTTCTGGGTTTTTCACCCTTTGCAATAGCCTCTGCGTTCTTTACATACTTCTCCATGACTCCGTCGCCGCCCCACCCTCCAGAATGCGTCCAGAATGCTTTCCTCCGAGGTCAGAAGGACTATTTTAGCCTTTCTTCATTAGCAGTGTGCTTCCCATGGCCGCTTCCGGAAAATCCCACTCTGGTCGTGGATTTCGTGCTCGGTGGACTTCGGAAAGGCCAGGGTATGGCAGCAGAAGCGGGACTCGTGAGGACCTGCATGCGACCGGCACGCGGTGGGACTCTCCAGAGGGAGTCGTGGAAGCAGCACGTCACACACTGCAGAGCCTGGAACCGAGCATCCCACAGGGCATCCGCGGGAGCTCAGGTCCCCCGGACAGTTGCGGGGAGACCTGTTTTGTCAGCGCTCCGGGCGGGAAATGTGGAACAGAGACAACGCCCGCTAGCTCGTAACCCATGCTGGTCCTGCCCCCGCACTTCTCCACTGAGACTTCTGTCCCCTGTGGGCGCCTCAGCCTGGCGCCGTGGGGGCCAAGCAGGGTGCTCGGCTCGGCTCAGCCTGGCAGCGTGTGCCTGGCCGCCCTGCATCCAGACTTAGTTTCTTTTACACGAATTGAGCAGGGTGACTCCGCAGCCTCCAGGGTCGCCCCAGCTGACCTGCTGGGCAGCTCAAGTGTGGGGCTGGTGAGTCTGGGCTCCTAGGAAAGTCAGGATTGAAAGGGAATCAGCTCGCCTAGCTATTCCCTGTGGGACCTGGCAATGACTCGGTCTCTCTGACCTTCAGACTCCTCCTCTGTGGTCGTGAGTCATCTCCGCCTCCTCCCCACAGGGCAGATGGAGACCGAAGCTGGGCACCAGGAAAGGCCTGGCCTGGTGCCGGCCCTCCAGGGCATGCCTGCCCAGCCCGCCCTGCTTCAGGCCTCTGTTCACACTGCCCGCTCTGCCCGGAGCACACCTGCCGCGTGTCCTCATGGTGCCTGGTGCGCCCTCGAGAACTAGGGCTCTCGTGCAATGAAGGTCCTTACGTGTCTTTCTCTCCCTAAGCCGCCCGGCTCGTGCCCACGGTCCAGCAAGGCCTGAAATCTGCCCTTGTCCTGCCTGGGAGGAACAAGCAGACTTGCCCCCACATCCCATTGGAGACTCCCAGCAGCCCTGGGGCAGGAGGAAGTCACCTGTGCTCATTCCAGGCTTACTCCCAGGCCACCAAATAGCCATGGCCCCTGGTCGAGGTCACCTCTGCAAAGGGCAGCGATGTGATAAGGTCAGACTGCTGTCCCTTGTCCCCGTGGCCTGTGCTGGCCACCAACTTAATCAGTCTTGAACAATTGGCCACCAGCTTGTTTTCTTAAAAGTGATGTTGCCTCTAATTGTCTCTGACAGGACGTGACGCAGGTCCCCTTTTCGGCTCTTCAGAGCACGGGCCAGTGTGGCGGCTGAGATCATCGCAGGTCTTTAAACCAGCAGGCTGAAAGGGGCAACCTGGCCTCCCCGGGCTGACAGGCCCACCGTGGCCATACGAGGCCAGTCCGGGCGTCTGCCAGAGCAGGGTCCTGCCTCTGTCCCCGGAAGGCCCCGTGCTCTCCCAAGGGTCACAGCTCATGGGTTGTCGCGTGTCTGATGTCCCAGTCTTTGTTGCCTCTTTGGATGGCAGAGCTTTGAGGTTGAGGGCCAGATGGCCTGGGTTCAAATCCCAGCCGGGCCACTTTCGAGCTGTGTGACCTTGGGTAAGTTGCTCACCCTTTCTGTGCCTCAGGGTCCTGGCTTGCTCGTCTGGGAAAGGAAGATACTAGTCTTACCTCACGGGTTGCAGGGAGGCGCTGTGAGCTGTCGAAGGTCCTTTTTGAGGCGCCTTGTGGGGGCTCTGCTTTGGGAACTGCATTTCAGGTTGGCCTTCTGCTCCTTCAGAAACGGGAGGGCGGTCACGGGGGCACGGACACTAGGTGCCAGAGACAGTGCTCAGGACGGAAATGGTAAAGCCACAGGGGACCTGGAGGTCATTTGGACCAACCCCCTAGTTTTTCAAATGGGAAAACTGAGGCCCAGCGCAGAGGAAGAACCTCCCCATGGTCACACAGGGAGCGGGGAGACCTGAGGCTCGGTGAAAACGGTCACCTCTAAGAAGACGCTTTTATGGCGCACGTACTCTGTGCCGAGCGTGAGCTCTTGTGCTGCTTTATTTAGCCCTTGCTGCAGCCCCGAGAGGGAAATAAGTCTGAGTGCTGCCCCCATTTTCCAGATGAGAAGACTGAGTCTGTGAAGGCCTGAGCAGCATGTGTGCTGAAAATGTGGAATCAGGACTGGAGTCCTGTGCGTCCAGACACAGCTGGCCTTCCTGTCTTCTGGGTGGTTAATGGGAGGCTAGAGGCATGGGGTGAGCCATGCTAGGGAAAGTTCTTCACTGCCTCTGTCTCAATTTCAGGGCTCCCAGTCTGTGGAGCCCTAACTACCAGGTGGGACCCTAAGCTTTTAGCAACGTCCAGGGGTCCTCTGAGAGCAGGCCCCCGACAGGCAGCCTGGGGGTCTCCAGACCAGGAGGAAAGCAGAGAGCCTGCCCCACTGCATGGGCTAACCCAGTGAGGGTTTCCCTTGGCCTAGGCTTCTCCCCACCTGCCTGCCTGTGCGTCCCCGCTGCTGGGGACAGGACGGTACCACTTCCCTCAAGAGCCAGATGCCGCCCCTTCATTGCTTTCACCGGGAAGGATGTCTCTGCTCTGGTCAAGCTCTTCCTGGACGCACAGCCCAGGGGGTGGGGGGCTGCACCCACAGGACCCTTCACAACCATCTCTGTTGTCAGAGAGCAGGACGTGGGGTGTGTGTGGAGGTAGAGGGGACTGTCCTCACAGAGGACCGGGTGAATGTCAGGAAGAAAATGCCCTCCATTTTCCACATCTGTCTGATGGGAGCTCCCAGACCAGGAGATGGGTGAAGCCTGGCCTCGCCCTGTCTTCCTGGCCCCACTTCCCCACTCAAGTCTTCACCCACACATGCCCTCCCATCTCCCATCACGGGATCCCGCACACGGGGCGCCCACACTGATCCCCGCCAGGCGGATCCCGGCCCGGCAGGCGAGCGTCTCCTCATCGTGAAACGAGGGCTGGTCTGTGGAGCGGGGGTCTCTGGATGTCAGGGGCAGAACTTTCTGGGAGGGAGGTATTCATTCCTGGACTTGCGTTGCTCAGCTGGGTGTGAGAATTAAACATGCTCTCAACCTCCCTGTCTGTGGGGGCCCCAAGTACCCCAGACTAGGAGGAGGAGACAGCATAGGTATGTAGAGTTTTTCTGGGACAGTTCAGAAGGCACTGAGAGTTCCAAGATATAAACAAGAGAGAATGTTGTTGATGATGGTGGTGATGATGATGATGATGGTGGTGATGATGATG
>RJWH01008107.1:0-33512 GCA_004363575.1 Solenodon paradoxus | reverse complement strand
AGGCGAATTATCATGCAGACCAAGGCTAGATCCCACCACTGTCTGACTTGTCTTAAATTTGAGCCTGGGCAATGGTGAAAGGAGATAAGTCAAGGATGAACTACAGTATTTTGCAATGAAGAGAAGAAGAAATGAAGCCACCTTGCAGGAGGCATTCCCATCTAAAGAAGAGGAAGACGCGAAAGATCCCCAGCAGAGCCTGGGAGGGCTCTCCCTACCCACTGCCCCACCTCCTCTCTGTTTCCCATTAGGCTTTTTCAAATGCGCCTGTTCCTTCTGACAATGCCTCCCCGTGTCCACAGAGGAAGTCTGTCCTGGAGGGATCTCTGCACATGGCTGAGCAAGGCATCTTGATGCCGGCCCCTGGGTGCATGTATTTAGCAGCCCCTCCTCGGGGCAGAAGCTTTGCCAGGCTGGTGCCAAGCGGTGCTGCCTGGGGGCCTCTGAGAGCATGTGACTTTTGCTGGCGTGTTCGAGGCCCAGAGGGAGGCAGCACGTACAGCGCTGGGAGCATGGCCTCTTCCCAGTCACAGGCACCAAGTTCAGCCCGTGTAACCACAGCCCCTGCTTTGCTCAGGGCCGCTAAGTCATTTGTCTTATGATTCCTATTTGCCCACTGGTTCTATTTTTCTTTCCTTTCCTGACTCTTAGTTCATTGCACAGCTTCTTTCTAAGAATTTCCTTTAGAATCGTCCCTCCGCACTCCCCACTGGCTGTGGGTCTCCAGCCCCAGTCCACAGGCGGTGCTGCCGCCACCTGCGTCACAGACGGGGCTTACGGTTCAGCTTTTCAGGGAAACAGAAAGCGAAAGAATACGACTGCACTCCTGCCCTGTCCTCCCGTCAGCCAGCGGCTGGCACTATTTTGCTGCGCACATGCACAAGCACTGACACACGCACGCACGCACGCGGACACGCGAGCCCGCCAGCTTGCTCGCCGCATCCCACACTTCACATTGGGCGGCTGCGGCCTGGGCCAGCGCGGTTCCAGCTCCTGCCGGCGGGTGGGCGGCAGGCCGCTCTTGGTTACAGCAGCAGAAAGGCAGCTCAGTGGCCCCGCGGGCTCCCGGGCCGGGGCAGGTCTGGGAGGCGAGCCCGGGGCCTCCAGCTGCGCTAGGACCAGTCCTTCACCTCCGCAGCGGCTTCTGCTGGTCCACGCCCGCCTGCGCTGCCGCCTGCCAGCAAGTCCTGAGGCCACTGCGGCCGTCGTCACCCCACCCACTGCGCCACGACCGGCTGGCACCGACCCCATGGAGCCCCTGAGCTCGCCTGGGCTCCGAGCGTGGAGAGTTCAGACTGGGCTGGGCCAGCTGAGCGCGAACCACGTGGACCCCCAAATGGAAGGCCGGGCTGATGGGCCGGGAGTGTGGGTGTGAGCAAGGCGTGTCCGTGGGCAGGGCGCCGGGTGGGCGGGGCGTCCCGGGGCGTGTCGAGTCGGTGGGCGGGGCGTCCTGGGGCGTGTCCGTGGGCAGGGCGCCGGGTGGGCGGGGCGTCCCGGGGCGTGTCGTGTCGGTGGGCGGGGCGTCCCCGGGCGGGGCGGGGCCGGGCCACGCTGGCAGGTCCACGGTCCCTCTGGGTTTACCTTGGGCCTTCGCCCGCGAGCCAGATGGCGAGCCTCCTGGAAATCTGGTGTGTGGAGAACAGCAGGCTTTCCCTTAGTTGTGAATATTTTTTTGGAAGAGAAGACCAGCGCAATGAACGGCATCTTCTCACCCGGCTGAGCAGTTTTGTAGACGTGTGCGCTCCCGCCTCGGCTTTCCAGACCATGTCCGCCCCTGCGGCCGACACTGTGACCCTTTACCCCTGAATTCCCTTCACTCGGCTTCACCTAAAAACGAGGGCGCGTGCCGCAGAGCGACTCTCGTCAGCAGCCCCAAGGACATTCAGGCAGGTCTCGACCCTCACCGGGTCGCCTCAGCTGAACGTGTCTGGCGTGGCCCCGCACTCTCCCCACGTGAGCCGGACATGGACTCAGCCAGGCGTCCCGCTCTGCACACCCGCGTCACGAGCACTTCCCCCTGGGAGCCGTCCCTCTGCACCGCACTGGGACTGTGGCCGTGCGTCTCTGCCCCCACCTGCACCCCGAAGCGCCCATTGGTCCTGCCCTTGCTGTCTGCGCTCAGCACTGGCCAAGCCTGGCCCTGTCCTGTGAGCCCAGCACTGCTGAGAGCAGGATGGCTCTGCACTGCCGGAGGTCGTGCAGCTTTGCTCGTCCTGCGGTTCCGTGGTGGAGCCCGAGCCCTCGGCGTGGGTGGGTGGTGCCACCCACGACACCTGGTCTGATGTGCTGGTGCCTCCTCGTCTCTTCAGTGTGGGGGGACCTTCAGGACTAGGTGCTGGGCGGCTCAGGCGATCAGCCGGTGCCTGGGGCGCAGACCCTGAAGGTCCGCGACCTGGGTTTGTGACCAGGGGTCAGGGGAACAGCTCAAAAGAAACAAGCAAATAATTAAAGTGCCTCCTCCTCCTCTTTCTTCTTTCCTCAACAAATGCTTCTCCCTCCTTCCCCTTCCTCTCTTTACAACAAGATAATACAATCATTTGATTAAATAACCTTTGTGGACTTACTGCTACTTCTCGAACATTTGTAGAGGTAGCTTTTGTGGAAGTTCTCGGACAGAACCACTCCTCCTCAAGTGTGGTGTGAGCACACGTGTAACACACGTGTGATTCTCCTTCCCTGTCCTGGCGTTCTTCTACAGGCACACAGACACACACACACAAACACACAGACACATTCAGAGCTGCAGACACACACACACACATTCAGATCTGCAGACACACACACACCCTCAGAGCTGCACACACACACACACACACACACACTCACACTGGGGGACTTATAAGCAGCAGATGTCCTTTCCTCGCAGCCTGCAGTCATTTCACTGGTGGGTCAGGTGGTCCTCCTGAGGTGCCTTAGTTGTGCTGGGAAAGGTCTGATGCGGCCCCACGCCAGGGCCGGGATGTTTACCCCAACACCGGGCCCCCGCCGGCCGGCTAGTTGGGACCTAGGCCACTGCAGACTCCGCTCAGTCCCCAGCTCCCTGCGCTGCTCAGGCCCTGCCGTGCTCTGCCTTGCATGCGGGTGGCCTGGAAGCCTGCCGACTTCGGGGGCCCCCATGCATTCCTGAGCCTCCTCGCTGCAGCTTCCTCTTCTCTCACCACCCCATCCCACAGACCCCACAGGCCTCTGCCTCAGAAGTGATGAGCTGGATGGCTGTCCTTTCAACCACTGGAACAGAATGCTCTGGGCCACCCTGATGCTCAGTTTCACTGCGTTGTGCCCCCGTGCCCCAGAGAAGCCCTCCTGGGAAAGGCCAGCTGCAGAGGACAGTTGTAGGGGGACAAAGTCTGCGCCCCAAAGTGCATCTCTTCGGCATAAGGATCATTCCACTGGAGGGGACCCTTCTGTGGGCCACCTGCGTGTGTAAAGGCAAACCACCCTTTGAGGGTGCCTCCCTCGGTGGGAGGACGTCTGTCTGCACAGAGCTCTGCTCTTGTCCCGGGTCATCCTGCCGGCGACCCTACTGACTGCCCCTCCCAGCATCCTTTGTCACAGCTGAGGTTGTTTAACAAGGTGACTGAAGCCACGTTGGTGAGTTACTAGCTTTACTGGCCTTGGGACACAGAGAATTTCCCAGACTCTGAGGTTCTGCACCGGCCTGACAAACAAATGCGCATCAGCGGATTCGTAGGACCAGAGACCCCATGAGTGACACCTGCGTGCAGAGTTTACATGGCTGCGGACCCGGAGGCAGGTGGGACAGCCCCTGCTGTTGGGAGCCGGGGAGTGGGAGAGGGGCTGGGCGTCCGAGAGAGGGGAGGGTCTCACGTGACCAGGGGTGTCATCTGTGCCCGAAAGTGAAGGTGGGTTTGTTGGCAGGAGGAGCTCATAGACACTGAAACCTGCATCCGCCTTCCCCAGCAGACGCTCCTGGGCCTTGAGGAGCAGAGGGGCGTCTTGCTCAGGAAGGCGGTGCCCAGGGGCCGTGCGGGCGCCCAGGCCAGGCAAAGGGGACGGAAGGTGGAGCTTCTCTTTTGCTTTCCAGTCATCCCTGTCTCCAGCTCAGAGCAGACTTCCTGTCAGAATGGGGGTGAGATGTGGGGGCTCCCAGTGCGCAGCGCGCATGCGAGCTCTTAAATGCCTTGCTCCTGCCGTCTGATGGCAACGTGATTATTTGCCAGCCCAGGAGAACCCGGGGGACGGGCATCACTTTCTCCCCACGCTATGTGCCCCTAGCGCCCGCCGTGCAGCTCTGACTTCTTGGCTTTCTTGTTAGAACAGCTCCTCCCAACTTTTTTGCCTGATTCTCGAGACCATGTGATGGTCACAGTCAGGCGGCCGACAGCAGCCACCCTGCAGAGAGCGCCCCTGCGCTCCAGGGCGGATTCGATTTTGGCCGACATGACCAGCACCATCTATTGAAAGGCTCCCTGTCCGCATTTAAACGTCCTGAGTGCTGGGTCGGCGCCCCGTGTGCCTCCTGGTTCTGCTGTGGCCTCCGGAGACAGTCACCCAACGGCAGGCGCCTTGACTTGGGGTCAAAAGAGATGGAGGGAGAAACGTGCGGGAGGAGGGAAGTCAGCAGGGAGGGACGAGGGTGATGGGCAGGGCGGAAGGAAAGGCCTGCTGACTGGGAACGGCTTACAACCTGGCTGGACCACTACTCACTCTCCTCAGGGACGAACGGGCTGCCCTGTCCTCCGGCGAGATGGGCAGGGTCTCCCACACTGGCGGCTTCCCTCCCAGCGGGGTGCCCGCTCCTGCGCCCCCCTCCTGGCGGAAGGCTCCACCACGTCAGCGCTCCCGCTTTGACGTGCGGCTGCCACCCGGCCGCCGACCTTGGCCCAGCTTCCTGGCTGTTCTCCTGGCTTCTTCCATGTGAACTTCAGATTCCGCGTGTCTGGGAAAAACCCCCACTGTTGATATTTTAATTGGGCTCATGCTAAATATACAGATTGACTTTTCGAGAACACAGGCTGCCCTTTCAAATGCATGGGGCTCCTTCTGCTGTTTCAGAGCGTCTGCAACCCCCCTTCTCGTTCCCTCTGCTCCCAGCACTGCTGGAGCTTGTCGCCAGCGTCACACCCCGAGGAGGCCTGTCCCCGGCTGACATGGGCGCTGGCGAGGCGGGACGGCCCTGTCCTTCCTGCCTGTCTGAATTCCGGGCCATCCTCTGACGGCCGTTTGGGGTCTCCCATTTGCAGGCCCTCCTGGCACCAGCCCCGCGACGCTGAGCTGCAGGCAGAGCCTTCTGGAAGGTCCGCAGGGTCAGGGGTCAGAGCAGTCTGCCTGGCGGTTTGCGGCTGGTTCGGGTCCAGAGGCCGGAGCCTCCCAGGATCTGCTCAGAGATGCCTTCTCTCAAGGCTTCAGGAGGTGCTGGGAGGCCTGACCCAAACCCAGGGTGTATGAGGACGGCCCACCAGGGGTGTCACTGGCTCGTGTCACCGCTCACACACGTACACACGTCGCACCCGCAGGTCACAGCACACGCGTGCCCACGCGCACATGACCACAGCGCGTGTGCCTGCACAGTGCACACATGCACACTCACGACACACGTGTGCGCCAGGATACAGGCGCAGGCCTGTCACACTCACACTGTACAGGTGACACACCCGCACACACGGCACGGGCGCGGCGTGTGAGCATGTCGCCCGCTCTGCTCGAATGGTGAGGAGCACAGCTCCCGGGATCGGGGCTGCAGGCCCCTGATACAGCTCTGCCCCCACCCCGCTCCGGATCGGGCCCCAACCCCGGCCCACGAGCCCCACTTTGCTGCTCGTTTCAAGGGAGGAGTGGAGAGGCCACAGTCCGGGCGCGCCCACCCCAGGCCTCTGAACACGGACCCTCTCAGCACAGCCCTTCGGGGAGCTTGAGGGCATCTCTGCTCTTCTGCTGTGGAGGGGCGCTGCCTGGGGACAGTCCCTCTCCCCAGCGTGCCTGCTCCTTTTTACTTTAAAAGGGCAAAAGCAGCACAGACACAGCTGGGGAAGGTCTTGTCTGCAGCTACTGATGACTTTCCCGGAGCGCTCTGCTCACTGCTGGGGCAGACAGAAACCTGTCCTGCGGAGTGCCGGACGCAGAGAGGACCCGGAGAGGCACAGACTCCCACACGGCATGTGCCAAATGAGCCAATGACAGGCACCTGTCCTTGGAAGGGCTTCTGGCAGAGATGAGCAGGCTGGGGCTCGGACGGGAAGTCAGGGGGCCTTCCTGCAGGAGGTGCCGTCTGAAGTGGGAGGCAACGCCTTGGAGAAGGGCAGCGCAGGGTGCCTGCGTGCTGTGGATCATGGGTAAGAGTGGTGCTCACAGTGAGGGCCTGGGGTTCGGATCCCACTCAGCGCCTGGGAGCACTGGGCCCGCCTGCTCGTGCACAAAACACAAGGCGTGAAGGCCACGGAGCTCAAGCCCTTGGCTCCAGGAGGCCCAGGCCCAGCGCAGGCGTCAGGACCGGCTGGGCCCACGGCAGCCACAAGGTGGCGCCGGTCAGCGGCCAAGGCGCTCTTTCTGGAGGCGCTGCCCTTTCACTTGTTACCTCTGACTTTCAAACTTCCCGGGGGTGAGTGGGGTTTCCAGACCTGGGAGAACTGCTCGGAGGGTCGAGCTTGTTTTCCAAGGGCACAGAGCATAGCAGGGCGTGCACCCTGAGATGTTCCTTCTGTTTGCTGCCAGTTTCACCTCTCGCCGCGGCGCTCAAGGGAGCGGCCCCCGGGCAGGAGGTCGGTGGGGCAGGAGGTCAGGCCTTTGAGGAACTTGAGCTAAGAGCCAATGTTCCATGGCCAAGCTGGAAAGAACTGAGAGCAGTGATCCTGGCTGAATCTGAAGGGCGTTTATATTTATCCATCTCTCCATGCATTTATTCAGTTATCCATTCATGCATCTACTCATGCCCACATTCACCCACCACTCAGTCACCATCCGTCTGCCCATCCAGCCAGCCTTCATTTATTCATTCACCATGCATCTGTGTATCTGTGGATGCATCCACCCACAGCGCATTCATCCATCCCCCATCTGCCATCCATCCATCCCCCAACCATCCATCCTCATCCCCCATCCATCCATCCTCATCCATCCTCATCCCCATCTATCCATCCTCATCCCCCATCCCCCCTCTTCTCACTCATCCATGCACGATTCCTCCATTCTCTCAGCAGCCAAGCTGCGTGGGCCCCAAGGAAACAGTCCTGCCAGCCTTCAGGATGCTCCATGGGTCGGTCTCCTAGGGCTGCCTGGCTGACCCCTGGGCCTGGCTGTCCTGGGTCGCAGATGCCCTCTGCAGCTCCCAGGCACCTGTTGGAGGCAGACTCTGGGCCCTGCCAGATATTTGGACTCAGAGGGTGGGAGAGGGAACAGGACTGACCCCACATCCAGGTCCTGTGTCGTGACCTCTCACCTCTGGGTCCCCTAAGAAACACCTAGAAAGTGAAAAAGAAGAGAGAAGGCAGTTACTCCAGTGATGGCCGCAGGCCTGGAAGGGGCAGGTGCTGCCCAAAGCGAGAGGTTTCGGAAGAATTTGGCCCCGGTGCAGGCTGGCAGGACCCCCTGCAGCAGGGGGAGGGAAGGGAGAAGCCAGGTTGGGGTCCTGTTGGGATGCAGGGGCAGGTGGGTGCCGGGGTCGTGGGCTTGGGTCATGACCGGAGCAGTGCCCACAGGGGCCGGGCTGCTGAGGGGCACAGCTGGGGCAGGGCGGGGCAGGGAGGCCATGCGGGGACGCCAGGAGCGTCAGTGCCTGGAGCCGGCCATCATGGAGCTGCTCCCTCTGTGCCTCCACGCCCAGGACTCACTCGTGGGGCGAGAGCAGGTGGCCAGCCTTTGCGGGTCCCGAGCCCCAGGCAGCCAGGGCAGGCGCGAAGCCGAAGTTCAGGGAAGGGACCCGACTTTACACCTCGCTGGGGCTGCGAGGAGGAGGAGCCACGGTGTGTCTCCTGGAATTCTCAGACTGTAGGACACGGACCGCCGAGGTCCCTCGGGCCCTTAGCCCACCTTGCGAGCCTGCTTCTCTTACCAGTCGGTGCCAGCCTCCGAAGCGCGGGCTGTGGCCTCGGCCCTGAGCCCAGCGGACACTCCTGTCCCCGGGCAGAGCGCAGGCACCCAGGACAGCTGTGCCGGCACCTGCCCCTCGCCCGCCCCTCGGTTCCCCTTACACTGGGCTGCTCGACAAAGCACCGCAGACAAGGGACACTGAGGTGTGTCCCCTGGAGCCCGAGACCCAGGCAGACAGGGGGTCCGCTGCGGCCTCCCCTTGGGGGCAGACGCCGTCTCTCCGGTGTCCCCACAGTCGTCCCTGTGTGTCTGTCCCAGCGGCTGCAGAACAGACGCACTTGCAGAGAGCTGGCCTTGGACACGAGGATTCGGGACAACGCGCCCCGTGTCCTGCAGTCTGAGAGTTCCAGGAGACACGTCGCGGCTCCTCCTCCACGCGCCCACCCTGCCGGGCCCAGCAGCGCCCGGACCCCTGGCCCGGCCTGCGCCGCTGCCGCCGCCGTCTGCCGAGGGCCTGGCAGGCTCCCGGCCCCGCCGCCGTCTGCCACCCGGAAGCTCGGGGGCAGAGCGTCTGGTGTCAGCACGGGTAGGCAGGCTGCCTGCCAGCTCTCTAGGTCACGGACAGTGACATCTACCCTTTCCTGCTGGGGACATCGGGGACAGGGTGCCAGGTCAGCCCAGGGTGTCCGGTGTCCCTGAGAGCTCTGGACAGGAATGGATGGTGCGGCCCAAAGTGCTGGAGGGGACACCCGTGAGGGTGGAAGTGCCTTTTGGCCTCCTGCCCCGAGGGGATCCTCACGTCCTGCTACGCACAGGACAGCAGGGACCGGGTGGCCGTGTGAGGGACTGTGAGAGGAGCGAACGACCATGCAGGACAGTGAGGACTGAGTGACCATGCAGGACCGTGTGTGGACTCAGTGGCAGGTGCAGAACTGTGACAGGGGGTCTGGCTCTGGGAAGGCTCTGGGCTCGGCTGCCATCTGGGCGGCAGCTGCTGTCTGCGTGGCCACTCGTCCGGGTCGCCAACCCCGCATCTCCCCAGCCTCGCTGTGGCTCCATCCTCAGCCTCGCCCGGCAGCCCTTTCTCTGCTGGCCCTGCACGGCTCCCGTGTCCCCGCCGTCTCCCTGCCGTGTCCCTGGTCCCCGCCTTCCCCCGCCATCACGCAGGCGCCCCGGCCCGGGGGGATGCAGCCCTGACCCCCGCCCGCCCTCATTCCCTCCTGTCTCGTCCTGTCTGAGCTGCTCCTCGTTTCTAGCTGGTCTCAGCCTCTGACCCGCCCTGGGCTCCGAAGGCCGGTGGATGGAACACTGCGTCCAGAGACGTGGAGTGTCCTGAGCGACCGGGGTGGCCTCGTGACCAGGGCCCTCCGCTCCGAGGTCTGTCCTGAGAGGCCGGGGCCCCGTGTGTGAGTCCAGGGGAAAGTGTCCTGGGGCCTTTGAGGAGCCTGGGGCAGTGGCGTCCAGTGCCTGGGCTGGGTCCTGAGGCCGTGATGGGCTAGACCTCTCAGGAGGGGTGGAGGCCATGGGGATGGACAGAGGGTGACCCTGCCAGGACAGGGCCCGGCGAGGCCGAGGCGGAGAGTGGCGGCCAGGCTGGCAGATGGCAAGGCGGTGCCTGGCGGGGACACGTGCCATCTTCCGTGCTGGGCTCCGAGCAGGCCCCTCTGTCTGTGGACGCCGGGCCACCGCTGCCGGCCATGCGCCCCCCTCCTGCATGGGCAAGGGGCGTGCTCGTCCCCACCCTGTGGCATCCGGTGCGTGAGGACGTCCCCAGGGGCTGCCTGTCAGCTGGGCTGCGTTGGGTGGTGGGTTCACTGCCTGGGGAGGGGTGACCCTGTCCTCCTTCTCTGGGAATAGCTGGGGGCAGCCAGACATCCGTTTCTCTGATCGCATCTCTGGGGACTCTCAGGCCGAGCCACGGTCGCGCCTCTTGTGTGGGGAGGCCGGCCTGGCCGTGCTGCTTGGACCCCGCTTGTCCCCACTGCGCGTGGCGCTTCAGGCAGGGAGATGTGCCCCGGCTCGCAGGCCATGCGCAGGTCTCCCGGATGGGGGCCCTGGGGGCTCCCGGGCAGAGGCCAGGAGACAAGGGGCTGAGAGGGAGCTGAGGCCGAGTGGGAGGACCCTGGCCCTGAGGGTGTGTCACCTGGGCAGAGTGGGCACACAGGAGGGTCAGGACCCCGGCAGAGGAGCTCGTGGCCCTGCTCAGGGACAGAGGGACCACGGCGATGCAGATGCCACGAGACAGCCACGCCATCCGTGTGTGCCGGCTCCCAGCTGGCAGAGGGAAGCTCAGCCCTGGGCTGGACCCTTCCCGCCTGCACGAAGGCCGTGGTAGCCGCTGGTGTTCATCCGTGAGGGTGCGGCGTGGGGTCATTGGCTGTGGGAGCAGTTTTGGAGACAGGACCTGGACAAGACCGTTCCCACTGGGGTGAGCTGCCTGTGATAGACCCAGGACAGGACGGTGGAGCACGGGGTCTCTGCTTTCCTGCTTGGTGGGTTCCTTGGCTTTGGAGACCCCCGGCGTGGCGGAGGACAGGTGCCCGGGGCGTGGTGGGAGGTGGGGCCACAGCCGGGACCTCGCTGGCACTGGCCCAGGGCTCTGCTGCCTCCTGGGGCCCTGCTCATGCTGGACCTTCCACCGAAATGCCCTCCCTCCCTTCCCATCAAGCTAGTTCTTCTGCCCAGCCTTCAAGTCAGCTCAAGCCCACACCTCCAGGGAGTCTTCCGGGGGCCTCTGACCGGTGTCCACTGTCTATATCCACGGGTCTCTCTCCCTCGGGGTCCGACCTGGCTCTGCCCCCAGTCCATGGCAGGAAGAGTCAGGCTCAGTGGGCGGCAGCTGCAGCACTTCTTTCTGGGGTCTGAGAACGAATGGAGGCCATTCAGACACTGCTGAGCAGGCTCCTGCAGGCGCCGACTGGCTTTGCCCTCCAGGGACGGGTCTGGAGTCCACACAGCTTGTGTGCAGATGCACACGCCTGCCTGGCCTGGAGCTCGGGCCCACCAGCCCCTCGTGGGCAGGGTCCCGGCTGCGCTGTAAACCAGCCAAGCACCCAAGCCCGTCTCTGTGTCGGCAGGAGCCTCCCGCCACCCTCTCCAGGGTCCCCGGGAGGCAGAGGAGCATGAGGTGCTAGTCTTGCTGCTTTTGGCTGGAGAGCTGCAGCGACGTGAGGACACAGGACGCAGAGGGATGAGGACACTGGGGGGCAAAGGTCTAACGTGTGTGACTGAACCCCAGCGGAGAACGAGGCGGAAACACGTTTACACCATAGACAATGGCTCCAGTTTGGAAGCAAATGGAATTTGAGAATCTGGAGGGTCAGGAACACGTGAGCGATACAATCCAGGAACGGTCAGCACATGTCCAAGGAGCCTCAGCGACGGAGCAGGGACGGGCGGCGCGGGTGGCACCCCACCTGGGCAGATCGCTGCAGGCTCCCCTGAGCTCACCTGGGCCAGATTTTTCTAGGCCGCTGCTTCTTCCGCTGCTCACTGAGGCCTGGTCCAGCAGGACGATCTGGGTCGGGTGGGGGCAGCTGCTCATGGAAATGATCGAGGTCCCACTGCGGGGGGTCAGGCGGCGCCCCTCAGCCATCTCGGTGATCATTCCCAGGGCTGGTGAGGCCTGTCAGCTTCAGCTCATGTCATTCCTCTTCCAAGGCATCTTTGCAGGTGATCGTTGGGTGGAGCTGATTGGATTACAGGGAGATTTAATTCGCCCACCACTTGATGTTCTTCTAGTCCCGGTCAGGGGGCTCAGGTGGATGACGCTGTCCTTGTCTCCACTGCACAGCACTGCCGAGGGGCCGCGTAACCCAGAGCCTGGCCCAAGTGTTGGCGGCTGGTCTCCTGGTGGTCTAGACACTGCTCAGGCTGTGTCCTCACGCGGTTGACCCTGTGTGTCTGTCCTGTTCCCACGAGGACACATTGGATCAGGGCCCACCCACGTGGCCTCAGTTTTCCTTAATCCTGGCTGCAAGGACCTGATCTCTGAAGACAGTTAGCTTCGGAGGTCCTGCCTGGGGGAGGCCTCCACGTGTGGGTCTGGGGATCCAGTTCAGCCCATCAGGTGGGTACCAGGTCCTTACCGGTGGAGATGGCGAGGTGGTGAGGGGTGGTGTTTCCTGCAGGCAGGTGCACCCACGGGCCAGCCTGGGGAAGCGCCTCTGTCAGTCCCCTGTGCCCAGGCACTCAGGCCCCATAGGAGTGGGCGGTGGTGCTGGGCCATCCCTGCCAGGGCCTGTGTCAGCGGACACTGATCAAACACCCCTTTAAACCAGAAGTCTGTTTCCACACTCCCGAGTGGAGCAGCAGGCGTATTTCTTCTCTCTTGCTTTCTAACACAGGCCTGCGGTCGCGGAGCCATGGACTGGCACCCAATGGCGCTTTGGGCTCAGCCTTGTTGTTCTGCTAGTCGGTATCTTTATTATGTTTATTTTGTTATAAATAGAAAGTCCGGCTGCTCCCAAACGTTTCCGAGTGGTTGGCTTTGGTGTTTGAACTCTGATTTTCTGTACCTTCACTGCATCGAAAGCCAGAGCCGCACACATTCTGGGTTTCAGACCAGGTGACATTTGCTGGAGAGAAGGGTGTGTGCTCCGCCGGCCGCGTTCGCGGGCGGCCGTGCTGGTCTCTGACGGCTGCGGAGCTTGGCTGTCTGACCTCACCGGCTCTCAGTCTTTATTTGCACGTAGAAAATGGCTCCATCGCTAACAGGGGACTTTTTGGCCATAAATTCTGGTTTTCAGTATTGATGCTTCCGGCACTGAGATTTTAATTTTTACGTTAACCTGTGTCTTTATTCCTCTTTCATGTCCACTCTTTGGTCTTATTTTGCTGTGTGATATCTCTTCTAAGTCGCAAGGCACTGGGATGTTTTGCTAATAATCAGAGGTCCTCCGTGTTTAAGTGGCCTGAAGAGAAGGGTCTAGGATGAGCTCGGCGCGTGTATCTATTCTTCCCCTGCCCCTGGTGACACGCGGGGTTACTGCTTCTATGCAGCCTTGCCGGTCGCGTCTCCTCCCTCCCGAGTCCCGCGAGCGGGCGCCGGGCGGCGTCCTGTGTGCGGCTCTCGCGGGGCCTGGGTTTAGGCAGAGTCTCGCAGTCAGACTGAGCCGGAGCTGCCCGCGCTGCTTTGGCGGGGAGCCCAGGGCCGTGTGGGTGCTCTCCTCCTCCGCCAGCGCCCTGGTCCCCGCGACGGCAGGCTCCCTGCTGCCTGGAGCGGAGGCCGCGGAGTCTGCGCGCGTCCGAGAGCCGCCCTCTCCCGTCGCGCCAGACCAGCCTCGCCGGTGCCAGGGGGTCGGGGCACTGGCTGCCATCGCCCCGCAGCCTCACACGTGGGCTCCTCACGCAGACAGGCCCTGCGCACCAGCCATACACGTAACCCCACCTGTACCACCCACAGGTGTTATCACACACGCCACCCCGTGTTACCACGCGTGCCATGCTCACACGCGAACCCCGTGCATGTGATCCCGTGTGGATCACCCTGCGGCCAGTGGTCCCGTGCTCTTCAGGTACCTTCCATTCTAGTGGGACGTGAAAACATGCTGTTCCACAATCGTCTGTTCTCTGTCTCCCGGTGACTTCTCAGATGCCTCGATTTCCCGAAATCGGAATATTTCCCCGTCTCCATGGTTGCTGCTCTTCCCAGTGTCCTCCCAACGCTCTGGCTCTGGGGCACACGGGCCGGCTGCTCGTGGCGGGTGGGCACCTGTGTGGGCGCACCTGTGCCTCACCGGCAGGCCCCGGCACACGGGTGCAGAGAGGTGCGAGGTGAGAGGGCTCAGAGATGTGCCTTCGAGAAACTTCTGCGTGTCCATCATAGCACCTGGTCTCTAAGCTTGATTTTTTGGTAAAATGCACTTACCATAGAAATTGCCTGCTTCATCATTTTAGCTGTAGAGTTTATTGTGTCAAACACTGTCACCGCCATCACCTCCAGAACTCTCCATCTGACCAGACCCGAGCTCTGCTCCAGTCACCGCTCACTCCCACCCCTCCCCACCCTCCGGGTCCCACCACCCACCTGCTCTTTCCTTGGTTGTGATCCTGTCGGGTTTCCTATAAGTGGGATCCATAGGATTTGTCCTTTTGTGACCAGCTTATTTCACTCAGTATCATGTTCCCGAGTTCACCCTTCTAATAGCCCATGTCAGAATTTCACACCCTTTGAAGGATGAATAATATTCCATTGTATGGACAGACAACATTTTAAAGTCCATCCATCCACCCATCATCCATCCGTCTCATTCATCTGTCCATCCATCTATTGTCCATCATCTACCCACCCATCATCCATCCATCCATCCATCCATCGTCCATCATCCACCTACCCATCATCCATCCATCCACCATCCATCATCCACCCACTCATCATCCATCCATCCATCCATCTGTCCATGCATATGTCCATCCAACCATCATCCACCCACCAATCATCTGTCCATCCATCCATCCATCATCCAGCTACCCATCATCCATCCATCCATCCATCCATACATCCATACATCCACCATCCATCTATACAACCACCCATCATCCATCCATCGTCCATCATCCACCCACCCACCATCCACCCACCCATCATCTGTCCATCCTTCCTTCTACACTGGTTGCCTTCACTTACTGCTACTGTGAATCTGCTTTTATTTATAGAGGCTGTGGCACTGACAGCTCACTGACTACACAGTGAATCTCTTAAAGCCTCCCTTTCTGTGTAATGCAGCGAATCTATTTGAAAGGAGGATTTTCCTCTAAGTCCTTGATCCTGGCTCTCTGCTGACTCTATAGAATGGATGTTTGTACTCTTGAGCTTCCCTCCCCTCTGAGGAAACGACGCCGCTCAGCAGGGTGGTCTGCTTCCGTCTTCTTCCTGCGAGGAGCGGGCTGAGCCTCCGCCCAGAATGGCAGCAGGTCTTTCCCGTGACTGCTCGTCTCTTTGCTGGGACACTCAGTGTCTGGGGACGGCTGGCGGCCTGGTGGCCCTTGGGGACCCCAAGGGGAGCCCGCTCCTGCCTCTGCCCTCTGCCTTCATGCATCACCTTGGTCTGCCACCTGTCCCCAGCCCGCAGCTCTGGCTCAGTTTGCCTTCTTCTCCAGGACCCCCTGCCACTTGCCATACGCGACAAGGGTGACATTGCCAACGTGTGTCACGGGATGGATGCTCTAGGAGCTCTCTCAGGTGACAAGCAGTTAGAGCAGAGCAGAGGGACTCTCCCCAGCAGCCTGGGGGTGGCGTGATCTATGGGATCGGGGTGGGCTGGGTGACGGATAAAAAGACAGGTGGGCCGGTGCATCCTTGGTGGGTTGCGGGTGCCCCATGGACACACGGACAGGGCATGGATGGGGTAGGTGCACGGATGACAGACTGGTCATGTGGGGGCGGCAGCGATGAGTGGCGGTTGTTGGGTGGGTCTGCGAACGGGAGGCCGGGATTGTGGCTGGGCCCCCCCGGGCGCCCTGCGGAGCTGGCTCAGACCCAGTCACTGAGACAGAGCCTGGCATGACAGACACTCACCGCAGGCCTGTGAGGCTGGCCTCTCTGGGGCGCGAACTCACCTGTTGGGGTCGCAGCTGAGTGGAGCGTGAACTCAGCTCCTCATTCCGTGATCTCAGGAGGTTCTTCCTGAAGGTCTCTGGGAGCCCAGGGTCCCCGCAGGGGGCCCCCCAACGTGAGCGAGTTGTGGGGATGGGGCTGCAGAGGCAAAGGTGGGGGCTCGAAGCAATTGTGCCCCGAAAGCTGCTCTATTCTTCGGCTAAAATATTCAAGTTCATTTTCATTTAAATAGAGTCATCATTTCAAGGAACAATCTCGAAAACCCTATTCTGCAAATGTTGCTTCATGAATGTGAACAGAATCTTTAACTTGGGCTAACGCAAGAAAAACTCGAGGTGCAGAGCCTTAAACTCGCATCCAAGGAGTCAGGGTGGGGACGGGGGCGTGGGGCGGACCCTGAGGCGCTCCTCGCTCTGCTGTCCTCAGTCCTCAGGACGGGCGTGGGGCGGGGGCGCCCGGGACACCCGGCATTTCTCCCACGGTCTGTGGGAGCCCGCTCAGCCCGGCGGCCCCTTTCCAGCCGCCCTCACAGAGCCGCCCTCTCCCGTGTGCCCCGCGCCTCCCCGTCAGGTGCTGCCACCTCTAGGGGACAGAGGTGTGTCCGTTCTTATCCCTGAGGAGTTGGGCATGGGGCTGGGGGACCCTGGTCACACGAGTGAGTGTCCAGGGCAGTGGGTGCCCAGTACCTCCTGCTCACCCAGGACCCTGGCATCCACAGGTCCCGGCAGGAGCAGCCTCACTGGAGTCCATCCCTCTCCGGACAGAGTCCCTCGGAGCTGCAGGCTGTTGCCATCATCAGTGCCGGGCTCTCGTCCGCCTGCTGTGAGCCCCGATTTCAGTGTCATTACTGAGAAGTCCGTCTTTCCTGTAAGCATTAGTTATTGCCCGGGCACCAAAGCCCATGTGAAGAAAAATGGCAGAATCCCACTGTCTGCCAGACACGTCTGCCTGGGGGATGGCGGGTGATAAACAACCGTGAGCTGGCTCTGTGTGAACTGCTTCGAGCGCAGAAAACCCGTGCAGAGAACCCAGCGGGCACAGTGGCTGTGGCACGTTAGGAAAGAGTAGGAGAGAAATGTGAGATGGGAGTCACGGCCCTGCTGCTGAGGGTGGAGCCGGGTCAGTGGAGAAGGTCGTAGGGTTGAGACTGCCTTAGGTCACGAGACCATCAGGCATCCAGGTGGTGAGCTCACTCACCCCTCCCACTACCCACATCCACTTACATGGATATCCACTCACCCACATCCTTCCATCATCCACCCACCCGTCCTTCCACCCACTATCCAATCATCCAGTCACTCATCCATCCATCTACACTCCACCCATCCATTCCTTCACCATCCACTTATCCATCTATCCACCCACCCGTCCATCTATCCATCCATCCATTCCCTCAACATCCACTTATCCATCTATCCTCCCACCCATCCATCCATCCATCCATTCCCTCAACATCCACTTATCCATCATTCCAACCATTCATCCCTACAGTCCCTCACCAGCCACCTATCCATTCATCCACCCATCCACTCCCCCATCCATCCGCTCATCGGTCCACTTACCCATTCATTTACCCATCTACTCATTCTTCCACTCATCCATAACCCACCCATCCATGGACCACATATGCCCTGTGAAGGCCTAACCTGGCTGGATGTTGAACACAGAGTTGGGGCTGACCCCAGGAGCTCTCTGCCTTATGGGACAGGATTTGAGTGATTTTGGTTCAGACAGGACAGCCTCAGAGCCACAGTGCACAGAAAAGGCACCGAACCAGGAGGGAGATGGGATATAGTGAACGCTGCTCAGGAGGGTGTCTAAGCTGAGTCCTGCAGAACGCAGGTGGTGGGGACCAGGGTGAGTGAAATCAAGAGGCACCAGGGAACTCCGAGTCACAGGTACAGTGGCTGGAGCCCTGGGCTTCTGGAGCAGAGGAGGTGGAGACCAGCTGGCAGCACCCTGCCTCCGTGAGAGTGGTACGGACCACTCTCTTGTCGTCCGGGGGGCCGTTGAGGACGTGCAGGTGCTGCTAGAGGTTGGGAGACACGCCAGCGGCCGGCTCACCTGGAGCAGGGTCGGCGAGCCTTTTTCCTGCAGGACCAGAGTTCCCCAGCACACCCACGGGAGAACCCCGGGCACGTGGTGGGTGCCGTGTGCCCACACTCGACCTGGAGGATGGGCTGGGTCAGCCCTTTGGTGTTGTCTGCCCGACACTAATAGCAAGTGGAATAAACGTGGTCCGTGAAGAGCCCCCATGGCCACCCCCGCACACGAGGCCCAGGCCCTGGAGGACGGTCTGAGAGGCTGCCTTGGAAAGTTACCGTTTCAGGGCCAGCGGGCGTGGATGGGGCATGGCAGGGCTGGAGGAGAAGTGGGGGCCTGCTGGCAAGCAGCCTGCTAGCCCTGTGGGGCCCGGCTCGGGTCCTGGCAGAGGCAGGAGGGTCCCGAGCCAGATGGCAGCACACGGGCCTGTGGTGGCCCAGGCCTGCAGGGACACACAGTCGCTCCCCCAGGCTCGCCGGCCGAGCGCAGGCCCGAACAGGCTCAGGAGGAGCTAGGAGGAGGTTGGGCAGGGGGCCATGGTGGCTGTCACCCAGCAGACCCTGCACTCAGGCCTGGCCACTGTCCACGTGGCTGCCTGTCCTGCGCTGACCTTGTGGACCTGCCTCTCGGCCCACTGAGGCAGGGCCCCTGCAGCAGCCCAGCACTCACTGTCCTAACTGGGCCGGGCAACCTCTCAGCACCCCGTCACCTGCAGCCCCTAGTCATCCCGCAGGGCACCCCCGCACACGTGAGCACGCCCTCCCCTTGTCTCATCTAAGATTCACACCAAAGAGCCGTTTTCACATTTCCAGCTGGAGCAGGTGGCTCCGACGGCGTGGCCGAGGCTCCAGGCAGAGGGGCCTCTGAGCCCTGAGCCCCTGAGCAAGGAAGCAGGGTCTGTAGACCACTGTCACCCACCCCTGTGAACCTCAGGGGTCACCTGTGCGCTGGAGGACGGGCCCTGTGGGGTGCGGAGAAGGGGTCCTGGCGTGGGGGCTGCAGTGGTCTACACAGGGCCTTGCCCTTGGAAGTCCGATACGGTCGTGACATTCTGTGTGTTCTGCCCGTCCGCCGGGGTGGGACAGTCCGGCCCACGCTGACCTGGCACTCAGGACAGTGTGCACTGGTCTTGGGCTGCTCCCTGCCCAGCGGCTCCCACGGCCCTACTGCCCTCAGGCCTGCCCCCAGCACGCCCTGTCCCTTGCACTCCACCCAGACGTTTCTTTCTGGTCTGTCTGTTCATGTTCTGCTGTGGACCTCGCGTGGCATGGCTGTGCCCCCAGCCCCAGCTTGTGCTGAGCCCAGACCTGACCAAGCCCCCAGAGACCCCCTGAACCCCAGCAGGGAGCTGGCCTCGGCCTCTCTCTGGGTCCCCTGGCCGTGCACGTGGGCTGACCTGCCCGCCCCGCCATCCCCACTGCCCTGACCTGTCCTTCCTGGCCCCTGGGGGCTGGACTCTGCAGGGACAGGGGGCCATCTTCTGGACAGCCTGCTGCTGGGGGTGCCCATTCCACTGCGGAGCAGGGTGTCCTGCAGGCCGTAGCTCCATCCAAACCGCCGCCAACGTGCAGCGCCAGCTCGTGTCCACTGGGACGGGGCTGGGGCCACCTGGTGGGCGTTTGGAGGGGCTCCCTGAATTGAGTGAAGCGAGGCAGGAGAGGCCCCGGGCTCTGAGACCGGCATTCCTGGACCCCAGCTTGTCCGGGAGGCCACCGTGGACGCTGCAGCTGTCCGTGCTGCCCGCCCACTCTCGGCTCCGTCCATTCGGAAGCGGGGCCTCTTCATTGTCTGACTTCCTGCAGCTGCAGTGGCGGTGGGGGGACCAGACTGGCTACTGGGCGCGCGGGCAGCTTGGGAGACGCCCCTCCCGACGCCCGTGCCTCCGCCGGCTGCATTGCAACGCAGCAGCCGCCTCGCGAAATTTTCCGTCAGCACAGCGCAGGCGCAGACAGCCCGGCAGACAGGTGAGCTGCCGTTGGCGGGCGGCGACCCGCCTGCTCCTCCGCGCGGGCCTTGATGAGCATTGTCCTACGATGCCTGGGGTTCCAGCTCCAGCTGCTGGACGCTTCCTGCTGATTGTCTTCGAGTGGACGCGCCTTTCGGCTCGTGTCAGTCTGTGCATGGGGCAGAGAAAGTCCCCATTTCAGACCAATAATTTAAGACGGAGAAAATGACTAAGTGCTCACTTTATATAACCGCTGGGAAGATAATCTGATGCTCCGTCTTGATTCAGGGAGCGATATTCTTTCAAGAAAGAGACATTCTCTGCTTTCTTGAGTTTCCAAAAGCCTGAGAGTTAGATCTCTTCCCTAATAAAAATGAGAAGCCTGGTTTTCCATCTAAATATTAAAACTAGCTGGAGCAGGGAAGAGATTTATTGTGCCGAGGCCTCCTCGGATCAAGAGTTGCACGGAATGAGCCTGGGGTGTGTGTCACGGGCTCAGTGTTTTCCAGGATGCAGTGGTCGGTCCTCGGAGCTGGCAGTGGCCCCTTTTCCTCGGAGCTGAGGGAGACAGGCTGAGGACCCCGCTTTCCTTGGGGGCACAGTACCACTCCTGGGCAACCTCCTGTGTTCATGCCCCAGGCTGGGGAGACTCAGCCGGGCAGGGGGCGGGTGGTCAGCGACGCCCCGGCGAGCTCTCCAGGGGTGAGGGCAGGAAAGGAGGATTGGGAGCCGGCGAGGGGCAGGCTGAGCTGTCCTCTCCTCCCTCCTCCTGTGTCTCAGAGCGCCGGAACATGCCAACCTGACCCCCCACTGTCCCTCCAAGACCC
This sequence comes from Solenodon paradoxus, assembly GCA_004363575.1. Classification (NCBI taxonomy): domain Eukaryota; kingdom Metazoa; phylum Chordata; class Mammalia; order Eulipotyphla; family Solenodontidae; genus Solenodon; species Solenodon paradoxus. The sequence goes on along the minus strand of RJWH01008107.1, from coordinate 13,153 downwards.
GCCCTGGTGAGTTCTGGCTCCCCTGCACGCTGTCCAGGGCCTGGAGGGACTGGCCTTCCTTGCTTGGCAGCCTCTTCCTGTCCATACTGGAAGTCGATCCTTGGTCTGTGCGCCTGGCTGTCGGTCTGCGCCCTGCTCTGCCCGCTGCACAGGACACACAGCTGCCCCTCTGCCCCCCACGTCTGGACCTCTCATCGTCCACATGCACCTAGATGCCTCTGTCCCGCTCTGCTACCCACGTTGAGCCCGGGTCCCTGGGGCAGGCCTCTCCGATTCCAGCTTCACCTGCGGAGCCTGGTGCAGGGCCGGGCTGGTGGGCGCTGTAGCCCTGACCCGATTTCTGATCCCTGGCCCTTCGCTGACCCCCAGTGGGCACCCTGGGCCAGGCGGCTCCTGGGCTGGCTATGCCCACGGGACGGTCTTTGTTGGGGAATCTGTTTCTGGGCCCTCAAGTGAGTCCGTCTGTCGGACATCCTGGACCAGCCTCTCACCGTCCAGGATGGCGGCTCTGAGTTCCGCAGGATTTTTAGAATCTGTTCTTTGGTTCCTACGGCGGTCGCCTGGGACCCTAACGGTGGCCTTGGACGGGGGTCAGAGGACGAGGGGGAGCCTGCCCATCTCCAGCTGCCACTGAGCTGGCCGGGAAGCTGGGGTTGAAGTCTGACCCCCAAGGAAGCCCCCACTGGGATGAAGCCACAGAAGCCCCGAGCTCCCGGGGTGTGTGGTCTGGGCAGGAGGGACGGTGGGAGCTGAGGTGGGGCTGGGCATGGCGGGCAGGACTGAGCTCCTCCCAGTGCTCCCCGCACCCCAAGATTCAGGGCTTCGTGCCGTGACGCTCTGTGAATTTGGCTCAGGACGTGAAGTGGGCAGAGGACGAGATCCCGCAGTTGTCGGCATCTGCCCTGCTCTGCGGCCCCTGCGGCTGGCCATGTGACCGCAGGGTCTGCCTGCAGTCGGCAGCCCCCCAGACCAGCCCTTGGGGGACCCTGCCCAGCCTGGGCCGTGACCGGAGTCCGGATGTGCTGGCCAGACGGTCTCCTCCCGTCTCCGGGCTCGATTTTCCATCTGTATAGTGGGAACGATAGCAGCTGGGCCTGGGGCTCAGTCCAGGGTTTCTGGGCGGAAGCACTGAGCCGACATGGCTCCAAAGAAGACATGCAGATGGCCAGCGGGTGTGCAGAGGTCGTCCCCTGCGCCTTGTCATTAGGGAAACACCAGTCAGAATGACAGCGAGACATCGCCTCACACCTGCAAGAGTGACTGTTATTCCAGAGACTAGAAGCAAGAAATACTGGGGGGTGCGGAGAACAGGGGCACTTCCAAACAGCCGGCCGAGTGCAGACCATGCAGCCCCTCTGGAACCACATGCGCTTCCTCAGAAACTGCGACAACGGCAATCAGTACCTACGACCACATTGGCCAACACCTGGGTGATCACCCCCCAAAATACCACCACGGCGCTAACTGAAATAGACATAAGCATCCCACACTGATTGCAGCAGCTTTTATAATAGTTCCAAAATGGAAGCACCGACCGATGAGCAGAGATGTGGTCCATACACTGGCAGGGACTCAGCTGAAAATAAAATAAAAAAGATAAAATCTTGACATTGTGACAACGCGCATGGATCTAGAGGGGATGATACTCAGTGAGACGTGTCAGAAGGAGAAAGACAAATGCCAGTGATCTCACTCACAGGTGGGAGATGAAAAACAAAGCCAGCGAGCAGACAAAACAAAATAAAGGCAAAGTCTGGGGCCTGGAAGAAAGAACTGATGTCCCGGGGGTGGGGGGGGGCCTCAGAGGCGCAGTGGGGTCGCTGGAAATGCCATGTGCCACCGTGTCCTGATGAGGAGGGACCTGTGCACCTGGAACTTAGCCTGCTTTGTAAATTCAAGTCATCGCCACTGAAAAACATGAATAAAAAGTGCTTGCTTCACGACTGAGGTTTGCATTTGCTTTTTCAAGAGTCTGAATACACTCACCCCCTAAGGAACCCTGCCTGAGTGCAAACCGGCCGGTGGACCGTGGCTCTGGGCCCGGCACCGGCACCCGGCAGGCCGTGCGGCACCCGGCAGGGGCCCGGTGCTTGGTGCCTGAATGACTTTGTGAGTAGGTTCATTCAACAATGCAAATATCTGAAAGCCGTGACTGAACACTTATTCCAAACAGCGAGAATGGTGAGCATTGTTTAGTCCTCACTGTCAGGGCCCACCATCCCCACGTCTGCAGACAAGTCTATAGCTCTAGACAGAGGACACAGATTAAATGTAATGTAGATATAGACTCAGTTGCAAAAAACGAAACCAAAAAAAGCAGGTGCCTGGGGCTAAGGAACCGGGCAGGAGGGCCCATCAGGATCTGTCTGTGGAGGGGACAGCAGAGGGGTTTGGGTCACGGGGGTAGCGAGACGCCCTCTGTGGGAGCGCGGACCTGCCGTGGTGCGGGCTGTCTTTGACTTTTTCTGTTTTTAGCTAATGTTTCCTGGACACTTATGGGGTCAGAGGTGCCTATGAATCCTGCGGTCCCCACTTTACAGTGAGGAAGACAAGCACTGGGACCTTAGTCATAAGACACAGCAAACGAACACACAAAACGAAACTCTGCCTTGGGCTCTGATGGCAGGACGGGGGCTCCAGCAGGAAGCGCTGGGGAGCACAGGGCAGTGGGGGCCGATGGATGGCGGTGGTGTCACTGGGGTACCCGCCTCTGCAGAGAGTCAGGCCGAGAGGCCCGGCCTCATGTCCATCGGGGGACATGGCTGTCACCACCGGAGCCTGGGCAGTGGGCCCCTTGGGGGAAGGCTGTGTGGGCACCGAGTGCAGGGTGGACTCTGCCCACCCTGCTGTGGCCCTGCCAGCCTGTCCTCTGGTCCCAAAGCAGCCTGCACAGGCGTCCGACCCTCTTGCGGCGAGACCTCTCTCCTCCGCGGCCCTGCACTTCCTGGTGGCCAGCCCCCCGCCGGCGCATCACTCTGTCCAGGGCTGTGGGCCAGACCTGCCGTGTGCCTCGGGGGTCTGCTCGCCCAGCCCGAGGTCTGCATGGCTGGTCCTCTCACAGGGTGACTCCGGAGACTGAACACGCGTTCAGCTGAGATGGCGGTGTTGACCACATTCCTGCTGGGAAAAGCCCCCTGGAGCAGGGTCAGGGGCTGACAGCAAGGCCCTGAGTCTGGACGGGACGGGGAGGCCCTGGGAGCTAGGGAAGAGCCGGAGCCAGACTGGCCCCCGTGACAGCAGGGGGCGCAGCTCTGAGACCCCCTTCTCTGCAGGGCTGCACCTCGTGGCGCTGACACTCAGCCTCTGGTCCGCACGCTGGGGGCGGGGCTCTCTGCGTCTCTCCCAGCAACACAGGCTTGGGCCGCGCTCCCTGTCCGCTATCCCCTGCTCCTCACCACACCCGCGAGGACGCCCCAGCTGGCCCAGAGTCCTCTGCCGCCTGGGGAGGAGGCAGCTCACATCCCACCAAGTGATGTCTAGCTGTGCCCAAGCGAGGAGGTGAGACGAGGAGGAGAGGAAGTGAGGACACGGGGTGCTGCGGAGATAAGAGAGGTGAGGAGGTGAGAAGACATGGGGATGAGGACATGAGGGGTCAGGAGACCGGGAGGTGAGGAGGTTTGGGGGCGAGGTGAGAAGGAAACATGAAAAGCTGAGGTTGGTGCGGAAGGTAAGCAAAGCGGGGAATGGAGGTTGAAATGAAGGGGAAGCAAGCAAGGAGCTGAGGCTGACCCGCGTTCCCCCAACGGTCTCTGACGGCTGTCCTGTGTCCACACTATCCCTGGACAGAGCCCAGAGGTGGACATGACAGCAGGAAGGAGGGAGATTCAAAGCAGCCAAGCCCTTCTGGAGCCTTCGAAGTGGTTCTCAGACAGCCCTTCTTCCCAGCCCCGTGCTCCTGCGGCCATGTGAGCCCGACAGCCCCGACCCCGTCCCACGGGCCTCTGGACAAGCACACAAGCCCATGGGATGACAGGACCTGCCCTACTCAGGCCGTAGGTCACATACTGGAACCAGATGGGCTCTTCTTCCCTCCTGGTCACAGGCCCCAGCCTGGCCTGAGGTCAGTGAAGGTATCAGGAGGTTTCTAGAATGTAGGGAGATGGTGGGGGACCAGCAGGCAGGGCCTGGTGCCCCGAGACGGTGCCGGAGCAGGAAGAGGGCCAGGCCTCTCACCACTCTGGGCCTGAGGACCCTTTTGTAAGATTCAGCCCTTAGGGACCTGTGGGTGGACGAGGGTGGATGGGGGAGCCTGGAAGCAGGGCTCATGGGGTCTGTCCTCTGCCCGCATCTCAGGGGCCTGCGTGCCCTGTATTGGACTCCAGAAAATATTTTGATGATGACAATTCTGCTTAGAAAGAAAAACTGGGGGCTGAATTTCTCAGCCACCCTCCTCAAAGATAACTGGACAGGCTAGGCCAGGTGCAGGCTGACCTCGGCCACCGGCTCTGCCCCTCCGCCCATGGGGTGCGGTGCGGGGTCCACTGCAGCCAACCCTCCCAGGGCCCGGTGTCCCTGGGGAGCACGTGGTGGCCATGGCCGCGTGCACCCACGTGGCGCCCTGCATGGCCCCCCACGGCCCCTTTTAACCTCCAGGGGCCCCGCCCACAGCCGGAATGAATAATTCAGACCCACACAGCCCTTTTGGTGGGATCGCAGCAGGAGGCTGGCACCAGCTGATCCAGGGCAGATGCGTGATGTGAGACGGTCGGGGGCACGTCCGCCACCACACCACAGCCAGCGCCGCGCCCTGACGAAGATAGAGCGCTTCTTGGCCCCTTTCCGGATGAACGGGGCTCTGGCCGTGGTGCCCTGGTTCCGGCCGGGCTGCCTGCTCTGTGAGTTTTGTGCGGCGGACACGCGGCTGCGGGAGCGGGATTCCATCCGGCAGCCGAGTCACCGACTGTGGGAGCTGAGAGCGGCGCCCGCCCGGGTCTTGCTTCCAGGGTGTCTGGCAGCCTCTGCCGTCGACCACAGAGCCACCTGTCTGTGCTGGCAGTCTGGGACCCTGTCTTTTGCCCCCCAGAAAGCTCGCCTGCATCCTGAGACTTGGGCCCTGGGCTGCTGTCCTTGGGGCTCAGGGCGGGCTGCCCCCAACATGCCCAAGTGGCACATGGACCGTTCTGATTCAAGCGCCTGGGCAGCAGCTCCCGTGAGCGCGGGGCGGAGGAGGCAAGCCCGCGTCGCCCGCGTCGCCCGCTGCTGCGGGCTCAGTCCCGCGCGTGTCACAAAGCTCTCCTGTCTGTGTAAGAGACACGAGGCGGTAGCAATGCCATCTTCGCGAGGCTGCCAGTGAAGCCCGCTTGTCCTCCGGTTCATCTGCTGTGTCGGTTTACGGACTAGGAGACGGGCGACAGCACCGAGGGAAGCGAACGGCCGCAGCCCTGTCCTCACCGCCCACCACCCATAGCGAGCTCCGGAGGGGCCGGGCCCACCGTCCTCGGCCGCTCTCAGGCGGTCCCCTCGGGCCGCGGCGTGACTCTGCACCGCGGCATTCAAGATGCCGAGGGCCCCTGCCCCCCTCGCGGCCTTTTCCGGGGCGGACGGCTTTTCAGACGCTCCCGGGTCGTCAGCCCCTGGAAGTGAGGGGAGCGGGTCGGGACTCTGTGGATCCCGCAGTGGGATCCCCCACTGACACCTGCACTGCGGTGTCAGCATGATGTATATGGGGGTCGGGTAAGACGTGGGGGCGGGGCCAGAGGTGTGGGCGGAGCTGTAGGCGTGGGTGGGGCTAGAGGTGTGGGCGGAGCTGTAGGCGTGGGCGGGGCTAGAGGTGTGGGTGGAGCAAGAGATGTGGGCGGGGGCTAGAGGTGTGGGCGGAGCTGTAGGTGTGCTCGAGGCTAAGAGTGTGGGTGGAGAGAGATGAGCGGAGCAAGAGGTGTGGGCGGAGCTGTAGGTGTGGGCGGGGCTAAAGTGTGGGCGGGTGGGGCTGCAGGTGTGGGTGGAGCTAGAGGTGTGGCCCTAGCAGAGGTGTGGGGGGCCAGGAGACCTTCACATGACCTATCCGTGATCTTGACCCTGGTGGAGGTCATGTGTACAGGGTCCTGGCTGGAAGTTCCTCTTTCCTTCTGTCTGTCCCTTTGGAAGGAAGTTACACAGCCGCCCCTAAGTGGGACTTTACCCTCCTCTGTCACTGGGTTCTTTAACAATGCTGTGAACACCATTATCATTTTGTGTGTCGGTGACCGGATGTGCCATTGCAGGTTGAAAGGTGATCACCCAGAGACTTCCTGTCTTAACCTCTGGGATTGGTGAATGTGGCTTAATTTGCAAGATTACCTCAGGAGAGGTAATTAAGGGTCTTGGGATGAGGAGTCGATCCTGAATTTTTAGAGGAGGCCCTAAACCTGCTGGCAAGCCAGGGGGAATGTCAGTAGAACCCACATCAAAACCCCAGTGGGTTTTCTTGGTAGAGAGATAAACCATGCTAAACTCACATACATGTAAGAATACACGTACACACACTCACGCACACTCACACAGACATGCACACACTTATACACACGTGCACTACTCATATGCATGCACACACACGCTCGTTTACACACGCACAGGTTCTAAAACAGACTTGCTTTCAGACAATTAAAGAAAAGTGAATTTTCAATTAGCTAAGAGAACGGGAACACAAAATCAGATGCAAAAAGGTTATAAACTAATAGTCTACTATTTCCAATAAAGCAGACATTGCTTGGAAAGTATGGATTATCAAGATCATCTCAAGAAGGAAATTAAACGCGTGAGGAAAACACTGAAACGTTCTCCGCATTGTCTTCCCCACGTGTTCAAGACCAGAGTTTTTTTTCTGGTGAGTTATTTTAAACTTTGCAGGAACCAAGGATAACAAGGCTCTATCCATTTTCCAGAGCAGAGAAGAAGCCGGAGAACCGCCCAGGTCTTGTTGGAAGTGTGTATTCCCTGCGGGCGAGTGGCCTTGCCCCACGTGACCAAGCCACCCCATCCCACCCACTTCCAGGGAGAGGGGCGTCTGCAGGACACAGCAGCACTGACAGCTTGTGAGAAGTAGGATAAGGAAGATAAGGGAGAACACTGGACAATGTTGTCAGACCCCAGTATTTACTGAGCACCTCTTTGATGCCAGGGGCCTGGGCGCTAAGGAGCCAATGTGGGGAAATGCATTCATTCATCGAGACCCGGGTCCGAGCCAGCTTGAACCAGAGCAGTGTCCTTCTAATACCCCTACACCCACAGCCCGGGAGACCTGAGCCCTCAGAACTCCCACAGAGGGTGGGGACGCAATCGGTTCCAGACTGCTGCCCCTGGAAGAGTCACGGTCCCCTCAGGCCCGCGGGTGTGACTCTCCGCCGCAGCATTCGAGATGCCTAGGCCATCTCCGAAATGGTTGATGTCAGGACATCCCTTCCACCGGCCGTGGTTCCAGCTGTTTCGGGGTCTCAGAGTCTGCTGAATGCCTCATGCCTCTCCCATCTGGCGAGGGAGGGTGTGGCCTCTGGGAGTGCAGGCTGTCGCCCCTCTAGGGATGGGTCAGGCTTGTGGTGGAGACACTCATCCTGCCCGCTCGGGGCCTGGTTCCCAAGACCTGCCCGGGTCCTGGACAGCATATCCAGCCTGAGCCTGAGGGACCTGCCTCTGTCAACCTCAAGACCCTGGTCCTGATCCTGGTCCTGATCCTGGTCCTGATCCTGGTCCTGATCCCGGTCCTGGTCCTGATCGCTGATCCCTGATCCTGGTCCTGATCCTGATCCTGGTCCTGATCCTGATTCTGATCCCCGATCTCGGTCCTGGTCCTGGTCCTGATCCCTGGTCCTGACCGTGAGGGCACCTGTGACCCAGAGGTCAGACAGTGCAGGTGGGGCAGGTGGGCGCAACCTAAGACCTGTTCCTGGCACTGGCAAGGCTAGTGCAGAGATGGGCTGGGAGAGGCCCAGCTCAGGGTCACCCACAGGACTTGGTCACAGCGCTGTAGTGCTAAACCCCTCCGGCACCTGCCCCATGCCTGACACGTCTCTCAGGGATTCCTCAGGACTCTGGGTCCTCGATCAGCCCACAGGGCCAGCCCTACCTTGTCCTGTGTCGTGGAGCAGGACCCTGAGGCCGGTGGGTGTGTGAGGTGCCTAGGCGCCTGCCGCAGCGGTGGAATGACAAACTTGGGGGTCTGGCTCCAGGTCCTGGCACGTAAGAACTCCATGCCCTGCACCCCGAGGACCAGCCTGTGTCCTCTAAATGGACAGCTGGGCAGAGGCCTGCAGTCCCAGCCCCGCCCATCCCTGCTCGTCCAGGCCGTCACTGCCTGCGGAGGCCGGGGTCTGTGTGCGTCCAGGGTTAACCATACAGGACTTTCCCGACTCCACTGTGGGGGACAGAGCCCTCGGCAAGAAAGCCTGCTGCTTTCAGGAGCCAGAGAAAGGCTGGCACTTAGGCTGATTGCTGCCGCAACAATAAAGGAACAGGTGTTTCCCGCCCACTGAAAAGAACGGGCGTTTGAGTGATGGGAGTGTTTGAGTGATGGGAGTGTTTCCATGCTGCTGGGAGCTGCCTGCCTGCCTTTATCTCCAGGGCCCCTGTCAACACAGAGCAGCTCCTCCAGGGTGCCTTAGCCCTTCCAGGCTCCCCCCTTGATGCTGAGCTGGCTGGCATCTGGCTGTGCAATGTGTGGCCTCTAAACGCTGCTGCTCCGAGCAGGGCGGTGTTGACCGGGCTGTGCTAAAGCACCTGCCGAGCCCCAGGCCTGGGCTGCCAAAGGGCTGATGCATCTGCGCAAGGTTTGGGGTGGCGTGGGGCCGCCAGGGTCCCTCAGACCCCGTCCGGCAGCCCCGGCCACATCCTGCACCATCCCCCCTGCAGTTCCAGGGCCCCCGCTGCATCGCTGGGTCAGTTGTACTATGCAGTGTGTGTGGGATCACCTCACACACTGTGTCATCTGTGCCCCTGCCCAGCCTGTCCTCACCCTCCTTCCTGTGGGGTCAGCCCTGCCCAGGTGTCTGTGCTGCGGTCACTGCTGCCCCGTTCACCCTAATCGGAGGGAAGCCCTTTTGCATCAAAATTTCCCCTCTTTGACTTGAAAATATTTCCATGAGTGTTTTCAAAATGAAGAGCTCCCTGGGTTTTGGCGAGGGGCTCCGAGCTTCCAGGAGCTACCTCCGTCCACGTCTGCAGGGCTGAGCTCCACGGCTCAGTTTGAAACCCCTGCCCACTCTGCAGAGATGCACATTCTTCTTTTACTCTCCTTGCTTTCCAAGGTGCCAAGTCTCGGCTGCCAGGTTTGGAGGGTTTTGTGTCTGGAAGAGGGGACCCGCTCACTCTTTCCCAGGCTGGTGGGTTCACTCTTTCTCAGCACCCAATGCGGGGGACCCGCCCGCGGGGTGGCCACTCGCTGCACCGACTGTCCTGAGCCTCTGGACCCTCCGGGGCCTGGTCCGTGCCCAGCCCTGCTCAAAACAGCTGATTTAAAATCTGGCACCATGCAAAGGCTACCTCCTGACAAGTCCTTCTAAGCCGTCGCCCCTCCCGTGGTTAATGAAGCGGACACGAGCTGAAACCTGCGTGTCTGGCCTGCACCTAGGTGCTCGGCTGCGCCTGTGAGGAAAAGAAACACGTCCTGCTCTGCTGAGGAACACAGGCCCCGAGTGACTCTAAGTAAGTCAACGACAGGCCTTCTCTAGACATGCACAGGTAAGCGCATGGGCGTGGCGGCAAAGTCATCCTGTTTACTCGCTAATGTTTTGTAGTTTTCAGCATATGAATCTTACACATTTCACTAGGTTTGCATATTTACTGTTGAGTTTTTCACTTCTTAAATACTATTCCGAAAGGTGTTTTTGAGATTCATTTTCCAGTTTTAAAATTGCTAGTGACAGAGCTAACACAGATTTTTTTTTAATCCGGTGGCATTGTGTCCTGACACCAGGCTATACTCATTTATTGGTTCTAGATGCTTAAAAGAAGAAAAAAAACACAAATTACATGATTCTCTCTGTAGACAATCATATTTCCTGTGAATAAAGTTTTATTCCTCTTCCAAACGATGTGACTGAGTTACTGATTTGCTTTACTTCACTGGCTTGGACCTCCGGCTGTGAGCGTGACCTGCTTCTTGTCCCCAGCCTCCAGAGAACACATCGGTCTTTCCTCACGAAGCTGATATGACTTGGAGATTTCTCACGGATGTCTTGTCGGCTTGAGGAACTTCTCCTCTCTTCCTACTTTGATCAGAGAGTTTATAGTACATGGATGTTGAATTTTACAATATGAATTTTCATTTTTATTGAGATGATCATGTTGCCTCATAAAAATCTGTTGGTATGACGAACTCTCCTGAATGGTTTTCAGATGTTGAGCTAACCTTGCATTCTTGTTAGTCGTGAAACTTTTCCGCATAGCCTTCATCATCGATGTTGAATTCCATTTCCCCAGAGTCTGCTAAGAAACTTTGTGTGCATCACTGCCTTCCTCTCTGGCTTTCCACGGTGTTCCAGCTCGTCATGTGCATCTCCTGCCCCAGTTCCAGAATCAGTCATTTCCCAAGGGGACCTCGCTGCTTTTACTGGAGAACAGTTTTACAACCGACAACAGGACAGTAGATTTTCTTGTTGCTGCTGGGGAGTCGTTGCTTCTGTTCCCTCTCAGATGACAACGCGAGGAGAAATGTGTTTATATTAACTAGCCTGTGTCTATGCAGGTAGCTGCAAATATCTCTGTGTAACTGTCTGTTTACATCAATCTGGGTATGAACTCACGCTTCATCAAAGCTGTTGAATTCATCGACGTGAAGTCACTTGTGCTGTCCTGTGTGATGTCTGTGGGGTGTGTCGTACGCTCCTCCTTCATTCACATCGTTGGTGACTAGTGTCGCCTCTTTTTTCTTGACCAAGTTGCAGTTCATGTGTTGAGCTAGATTTGACCAGGGTTGGGGTTTGCATAGCTGTGTATAATAAAATGAGAAAACGAGCAGAGAGAGGGAGGTGTGTGCCTTGTGTGCGTGTGTGCTTGTGCACACAAAGAAGAGATTTTACAGCGAGGAAACCAAGTGCCACATCGTGGAAGCTAAACTGTGACGCGAGGGCACCTGGCAGGTGAGCACCCATGAAGAGGTGGGGGGGAAAGTGGACTCTGAGGCCTGGTGAAGGTCTTAGAGTGGGGCGACTCCCCTGTGTGAGCTAGAAAGACGCGGATGGAGGGAGATGCTTGAGTTCAAGGCCCTGCATTTACCCTGAAAACTCTACATTGTGTCTGGATGGGGACGTGGGGGGAGGTGGTGACATCAGGGGAAAAGACGGTCAAGGAACTAAGAGGACAGTTGGGCCTGAGCTGCAGCCTCTGCTCTGGACGCCGTCCTTGGAGACACAGGCCCCTGTGGGGACGCGGGGAGAGCCGGGTCCGTGTGGGGGTCTTCACTGGCCGCGCAACGCAGGCTCACGTTAGACATGTCACTTAGGGCGCCTGAGCTTCTGCTTCTTCCTCCGTGAGTTGGGGGCCAACACCCACCTCACCGTGCTGTTGGTCACACGAATTAGGCAGAGTGCCTCCGGCGGTGCCTGGCACACAGCGGGGACTCAGTGAATTAAGTCCCGTAACCGTAATGGAAATGTGTTGATGTCTTTCTTTCTTTTCTGTCCTCTTTCTGTTGCCTTGTCACAACTCCCATGGGTACAGAGCTGAAGGAGCTCGGTGCCCCTGTGGCAAGAGCCCCCCGCACACTTACCCTGCTCTCCGTGTGAACGGACAGCTGAGGAAATGCCACGCAGCCGTGAAAACTCACGCTTTTGATGCTTGCGATTTGCTTTCAAGTATTTGGAGCCTTTTTCTAACTCTGCCATAGCAAAGGCCCACAAATTGGGAGGCCAAAACAGAAGGAATGTTCTGGAAGCTGCAGTCCGACTCCAGGGCATCAGCGTGGCGCCCTCCCCCAGGCTGCTCTCGCTTCTGGTGTGGCCGCCTGTCCTTGGCTCAGCCCTGCCCTCCCTGGCTCCGTCGTCACCCGGCAGCGCCCCGTGTGCGCCCGCGTCCTCGTCTCCTCTTCTTACAAGGATACCGGTCACGGTGGGTCAGGTCCCCTCACTCCAGCCTGACCTCATCCCACATCACAGCTGCAATTTCCAACTAGCTTATTTCCAAATAAGATCACCCTCCCGGGAACCAGGGGCAGGACGTGGGCACACCCCCTTTGGGGGACATTATGCCGCCCCTAATAGTACTGCAGCAAAAATAAAAATGAGAGAGTGGGGTAGACGAACGGAGATGGACAAATGTTAGTAATTATTGAAGCCGTGGGGGGCGGCTACCTGGAGGCTCGTCGCACAATTCTCTTCGTTTTTGTATACGTTTGGAAAATTCCACAGCAAAAATGTTTTTAAAAAATCATGTTTTCAATGAATATTTAATAAGCAGAAAAATATTAAGTCCAACGGAACGATAGGAGACTATTGGCGCAATGAAAGCCTATATGGAAAAATGCTCAAGGCGTTTGCTGCGGGGAACACGGCGTTGTGCGGTGTTCTTCTTCTGAGCGCCTTTTCTGTGTTTTCCAAAATCCCCACGCTGGACGGCAATTATTTGTATAAACACAACACCGCTTTATTCAGAAAAATCCGGCACCCCGTCCCCCTACCCGCTCACACACTCATTCAACAAGCAGCCTTCTGAGCCCCTGTCCTGCTGGGGGGCCCTGCTCAGAAGTCAGGGCTGGTGACGGGACCCTGGCCAGGTCCCCGGCCCCGGGCCGCCGCCAGAGCCCCCCAGACAGGGACACCCCCGTCTGCCGAAGGCCAGTGCAGCCCACGGAGATCAGTGATGCGGGAGGCCGGGGAAAGGGCAGCCCTTCTCAGAATCCTGAGCTGATGAATGGCTTTGACAAAGGCTGTCCGCATGCAGAGAACCGTGAGCAGGCCAGGGCCGGGCGCCGTTACTCGGGGGCATGTGCACAGCAGAGCCTGGTGAGCCCCCTTCCTGTGGGACGAAGGGGAGGAGCTGCCAGCAGGCAGGCTTGCGACCAGTGGGTGGAGGGGTCCTGGAGTGGACCAGATGGGTCAGCAGTAGCCAGTGCCTGTCTGTGCATTGTGTCTCCAACCAGCACCTGCGTCTCCCCTGTCAGGTGGGTGCCGGCGCCTGACTCCACTGCAGTGAGGACTCAGACCTCCACCCCCTGTGAGGGAAAGACAAGAGGAGGGGAGGGTGGAGG
>RJWH01008106.1:0-33519 GCA_004363575.1 Solenodon paradoxus | reverse complement strand
CACACACACACACACACACACACACACACACACACACACACACTCACACAAAGATCCAGTGATAGAAGATGTTGATACAGGTTAGTAGTTGGCATATTCCTTTGCTGCTTCCATGGCATTGATGCTTCCTCTCTAGCTTCCATATCTTTTTCCAGAAATGTAGACGTAGCTAAGGCCTCTTTCTATTCTGGATATGACCCCGCCCCCCAACAGCAACATTATTAATGGGAGAAGTGAAAAGGGGTCCCGGAATGCCATGTGCTCCTAGGAAGTTCCACTTTTCCCAACACACACAGCCTCACATCTACCTGACCGCATGTGGCCCTCGATCCCATTTGACCTGAATTACTGCATGAATTCAAGACTGTTCTCCCCATCGTGGTCTCTGCTGAGTGTGGCAACCCTCTCTCCAGGTAGCTTGCCTCTTCAGCCACCTCTCCTGTCTTCTTGCTGTCCACAGCATAGAGCATTTGTCACATGCAGAATGCACACATGCTAATGTAAGCCTCAAACAGGCAAGGACTGTGTCTTTTTCGTTCACTTCTGTAGACTCAGGACAGAAGGCAGTGGTGAAGCAGTATTTACTATTTCATTAAATTAATTTGTTTATTCTTCCTCCCATCCTGAGTCTTGAATGCAAGTCCTTGACCTTCACATGGTCTGCACCTCAGGTGCTCAGCCACAGGGGTATGTATATTTTATTTTATTTTTTTAAAGTAATAGCTTTTATTATTTATTTATTTATTTTTGATTTGCTGGAAAACTTTTTAAAATTTACATTACTGTTTGATTTTCAGGATGTTAAATTCCACAATCTATGTGCATATCAGGCCACATCCTTCTTCAGAGTTCTAGTGCCCATCAGCTCCACTGTATTTTCTTCTTTGGCTCCTGGTTCCCTTCCTTTGGTAACCACAGGCATGTGACCTGTGGATTTTGCTGTGTTCGATCACTTTGTTCTTTATACTCCACATAGGCGCGAAATCATCTGGTATTTTTCTTTTTTTTCCCCCTGGATTATTTTACTTAGCATAATCACCTCAAATTCCACCCAGATTATTGCCAAAGGTACAATTTTCACCTCTTTTTTTTTTTTTTTTTGACAGATGCACAGAATTCCATGGCGTATCAAGCTTCAGCTTCTTTATCCAGTAGCCTGTAGACAAGCACTTAGGTTGTTTCCTTGTCTTTAATGTTGTGAACTGGGCCTCTGTGAACACAGGGGTGCAGATATTTTTGGAGGAGTGCGTTTGTGTTCTTTGCGGTGTATACCTAGAAGTGGGATTGCTGGATCAAATGGTAGTTCCATTTACATTTTTTTGGAGGAAGCTGCATACTGCAAAACAGTGCTTAAAAGTATTTGTTACGAGGTTAAACATTGTTGCCAGGGAAGGACAGGACCTCCTCTGAGAAATGGAAGACCAGATACTCAAGGCAGGAGATGAAGTATTTCTGCTGCTCTGCCAACTCTGTTTCCTTTGATCCCAATGACCTTGTGGAGTTCTTATCAAAAGATGGTCTAAATGACCAGTTCCTTATGATCCCAGGTATGCTGCAGTATTTGCATGTGCCTACGGGCTTTTCACAAAGAAAGGACTGCTGCCCAGAATGGGATTGCCACTGGGAGCTGTGCAGTCTAATTCGTATTGTTCTCCAGATGTTGCTCCTTCCCCACTCATGTGGACGGTTGAGTATGGGTGTTTGTGTCATCCCCTTCGCACCTCACAGTTAGTGCAAGGATTTCCCCCTGGTCACATTGCAAGCAGCTCAGTCTGTATAGTTTGTAAGCCTTTATGATTGTGCCCACCCACTTCTGATCTGGACAAATGTGGGTCCTGCTATCCTACTCTTTACCCCCAGGTTGCAGAGATATAACCAGCCGTGGAGTCGACCACCAGATCTTTAAGATTCCTCTTTCCTCTTAAATTCAGCTGCCTTAGAGAGGGGAGCATCTTGAGGGCAAGACTGGGTTTTGTTCGTCTTTGTAGTCCTACGACCGAGTCCTCTCCCCTCTTCCTGCCTCTGGAGGTAAGGCCGGTCTACTCTAGCGGTGAACATGGCCCATATTGACTTGATGACGGCTTCCGGTCTAACTTTGGCAACAGTGTCTTACCTAGGCCCCTACCTGGGAGCAATTCCGCCTTCTTGATTTGTTCTGTTCATTTTGTGTTTTGTATGAGGTGCTGCACTTGAGAAGAGGCAAGTCAGTTGGGTGGGTCTCTATAGAATATTTTTATTTCATGTCTATGAGAACCAGCAGCGACAGTGTTGCTTAGTACGGCCTGCCTTTTATTTCAGCATCTACAACTTGCAGAGGAGGCTGGATAACAGTGAAGTGGCGACTCCTTCCTTTTCTTTTCTGATTGAAACAGGGCTTTTCATCTACTTTCTCTTTTTATAAGTAGACAGGCCTGCTAGTGATACGGATGCATAGTGGTGACAGAGTCGACTTCCCCTGTGGTCTGAGGGTGACAATGACTCCCTGTCATCTTGGGATGACTTGAACACTGCTACCCAGTTGTGCACACTCCTTGCTCCCCATGAATGTAATCGCTTCATTGATCATTAGTATTTCCATAAAGTAGCATAAACCCCCCCTACTCTTGGGAGCAAACAAGTCAATTTTGCCGCAAACTTCATTGTTCCAAAAAGTGTGTAATGAAAGGAGGGTAGGGGAGTTAAAATGAATAGCTAGGATAATAATTTGAGATTATTTATGGCATAGTACTTTCCATCAAAGCAGGCTGAAGAATTAATGTTTTATTAACTGAGAAATTTATATGTCTCTGTCAGAAGAAGACCCTGCTGAGGTGGGAGAGACATATTGCTACTATCACAGCAAAAATGACCATTGCCTCACATTGGAGTCCCCTGTATTTTAATATGATAGCCTCCTAAGTGGGGAATTAGCTTCCTTCTGTATCCTAATCAATTGTGGTACAGGAGCAAAATATTAAATTTCAATTTCTATTTATTTGTATCTGAGATAGGAGAAATGGACCCTAATGCTATCTGCTATGTGGATTGACAATTATTTATGTCTAAAATATATAAGTGAATATAAATATATTTTGGAGGCAGAGCTGCACTTTTTTTTTTTTTTTACTTACACGGGTAGATGATCAACAAAGTTGGGAGACAATGATGTAAAGGATCACTAGGAATAAATTCCCTAAGCATATTGGAAGTCTCTCTGAACTAAGTAGTTTAGACCAAGAAAGATATATTTATTTAGGTAGCTATTTAACCAACCAAATTTGAAATCAGACCTCAGGGCTTTGAGCCCCATAAATATTACTGCATATTATCTTGACATTGATGTCAAGACAAGCTGTTTAGAGAGAGTCATTGTATTGTATTTATTTTAGAAATTACTTTTTTTAAGAGAAGGAGGGAGATGAGAAAGAAGCACTTTAAGGAAGGAAGGAAGGAAAGAAGAAAGACAGTAAGAGGCGAAAGAAGTACTGTTATTTGTTTATTTATTTTGGTTGTTCCTCTCAGCCCCAGGTCCTTAGGTTTTTTTGTGGTCTACACCCCAGCCACTGGCTTAGTGCCTGAGCCACCAGAGCACACCAAGAGAAAAATATTAAAATATCATGAAAGGGGTAAATGTAGAAGAGTTTCTGATAAACTTTGGAGAACCTGGTGTACAGGTTCCAGGAAGCTCTCAAGGAGAGGCTCTTGGGTAGTGGAACATCACCGTGTGTCCCTAGCAGTGGGGCCAATGGAGGCCAGTTGGGAGTTGAGCACACAAGAGCTGGGAGCCCCTTTCTTCCTGACCTTTCTCTTGTCAACCTTTGCTCCTTTCATCCAACTATGGAAGGCACATCCTGTCTCCAGTTGGATTGTCTTCTAGTTGGAGCTAAGTGCCTAAGGAATTGGGTCAAATATATCATGAACATGCTTGATGACGTTGAATGGGAATATTAACAAGTCTGGTGAGAAGTTTTCTCTTCCTTACACCTTGACCATTTCTTGTGCAAGTCAATGAATGTACATCTTATCTTTGGCTAGAGAAGGGTTGTCATTTCATCCGTTGAGTAGCACTTAGAAATATCAACAACTTGAACTAGAAGGGATTATGCTAAATGAAATAAATCAAAAGAAAAAAGGTAGATACCAAATGATCTCGGTCATAGGTGGAACATGAATAGACGAAACAAAGCGACAGATGAAACAAACCAACCCTTGGACACTTGCAATAGAATTGAGGTTATGAATAAGGAATGGGATGGGCTCGGGGGAGCAAGTGGTGGCGGAGCCTAGTGGACAGTGGTGAAGAACACTTGTTGATTTGGTGAGGGCAGGGGTGTTAACATACATCTGAAGAATGGGGCAACTGCACATATGGGGAACCTACACATATGAGTTTATTTTAATGTGTTGAATGCATTTTTTTAAAAGGCTAAAAAAATCATCTACTTGCTTCAAACTTGATTTCTCCTAAGTAAGGGAGGTAAGTTCCATGTGACTCTTGAGGCTGGAGGACCCCTTCCCCTGGTCTGGTTGGTACTCCCTTCTTCCTAGTGTCACCAGTGTTGGGTCTGTTGACTCAGATGTTGATATGCTCTCTGGTTCTGGGTCAGTCTCTTTGCGCATTGGAAGACCCTCACATAGGGAAGAATAAGAGTGGGAAGCTGCTGGATGGCAGCCAAGGGAAAGTTCAGGACAAAGGATGGACTCAAGACAAGGAGGTTTGTGGCCTAGTGTGTAAGGAGGACCCTGTGGGTTCAGGGCTTATAAGGTGATTTACCAGGATGGAAAATGATTACACAGGGAATATCATGGTCAAGGCCAGTATTGCACTTGGTCCTGTGCTCTCATGGATGTCTTCATACCAAAGGACATTGTGGTGCACCCTGGTGGAGCAGTGGTTAAGGCTGCCATCTCCAGCTGGTGCAGTCCACATGTATCCCAAGGACCTGGGTTCACGTCCTGGGGCTAGGGGTACAACAACCAGGAAGAGCAACTAAATAAAATAAATGAAGTGCTTCTTCCGCCTCTGTCTTCCTGCCTGCCTAGTCACCTTCATTCTTGCGTGTACATTTTCTTTCTTTCTTTTTTTTTTTTTTAAAGGCATTGTGAGAGTCAGCTAGCCTGCATTAGAATTTTGGAGATTATGTTCACTTTTCTATGCTCTATTAATTTGCTAGACTTTTATCTTTATTTATTTCTGACATATTTACCCTGAAATCATTGAAAGGACTTTAAAATCATAAGACCTAGCTTCTTTTTCAAATTCCCTCTCTTGCCCATCAACATGAGATTTGTTTTCTGCATACAAACAGTTGATAAGACAGACGGGGCATTTATTGATGACTTCCTTGTCCCTGCAAGGTCGCAGCAATGTCATTGCCTGACAAAGTTTGGGAAACACAGCTCTGGATTAGCTCTGTTTGTTTATTTTTCCCCACTTCTCTCTGGGGGAAATTCTCAGTGCAGAATGCAAACAAACTATGGTTTATGTAAGGTGCCTTTGTTTAGCAACTGACTTTTTCATGGTGGCTTTAAATTTAGCCTCTTACTAATGACTATGTGCATTTGAGAAGACAGGCTGGCTTTGCAGATAATAAAGCAGCTGTGTGTCTATGCCTAACTCCTTCATCACATCAGCATCGAAGTCAACTTCTTCAGGAGTCACAGAAATCTTTAAAGACCTGCTAATCTGGAACACGGTTGACAGCGCAGAGGACTTAAAGGAGGGGGTACACAGTCTCTGCCCTCCACGTGCTGACAGTTGGGGAAAAACAACATTTTGTAACAGAAGAAAGGGTAGCTTTGACCATTTGAGCCTCAGTGAGTGATTTTTGTGATCTAGAAACTCTTGATGCCGGATTTGACCTCTAGGCGACACCATGATTGTTTGGAAAAGGAGATGTTACAAGGGTATCCGTGAAATGTGGACCAATAGGACAAGGGAAAATCAGGACAGATCGAGGCTGAAGGGATCAGGAAAGGCTTCAGCGATGAAGAAGGCTGGTGCTATTGCTGGTTTTGTTGTCAAGAGGAAGGAGGCTGCATATGTCTTCATTTATTTCTCTGACTCTGACATCACTGACCGGTCTCCTTCTGAAATCATTGACGGTTGCTATCGGAGAGCCTGGAATTTGCTGCCTCTGAGAAATGTGGCCAAGACTGCACTGGCTTCCCCAGGGGCTCCCAAGGAGGGCCATTAGCTCTTGGCAAGAGCGGAGGGGAGCCCTTGGGTCAATGTGGGCATCAGGATTGGAATAGATGAGAAGAGAATAAGAGAAGGAGGCCAAAGGCTTCAGAGGGCTCCGGAGGGCTTTCGGGGCAGTCGGACAAGGGCCCCGAGGAGGCTGAAGGAGGGCAGAGAAGGTATGTCAGCTGGCCTTGCCCACCGGCCCACCCATCCCACTGTCGCCATTTTTCTGAGTCACGTCTTACTTTTACTTTCTTTTCTCAGCCCCAGTTCAGGAGGTCAAGGAGCACATTCTTGTTAAAAAAAATGTTCTCTGAGGAACATTTTCAGTGAGCCGGTGAGCAGGAGTGGCTCACATTCCACATGCGTCACTGCTGTTTTAAATTACGTTTTCATCCTCATACCCTTTCCTTTGTCATTTCTACTCATCTTCTTCTTTTCTCTCCCAGGGATCAGGGATGAGAGAGAAGAGAGACAAGAGAATGGGGGGAATTCTACGTGATTTTGTCTCGTTTTTCGCTTGGGAAAACTGTCCTCTTCCAGTGAGTTTCAGGGTAATGGAGACCAAAACTTCCATGTCAGTGAGGTTGTCTTTTTGAAAAACCTATTGGCCCACTCTTAATGAGGTCTATAATGATGATTTCTTTGGTGTACAGATCTGATTGGAGAAGGCAGATCAAAAAAAAGGCACAGAGTGTAGAAAAGCCGAAGACTAGAGATGGAATGTTCTTGATGGTATGCCATTCAGTCCCAGATGCCTTAGCTATTGATTTCACCCTTCCTCCTGTTCCTCCACCCTTCAACCCATGGAAACCCTGATCATGGCCACAGATCTCTTAATTCTGGCTCTGTCTTTCTTGCAGAAGTCTTCTCTCAGTCCCTTGACTTAGAGCTATTCCTCCCCCTATGCTACCAGATACCACCTTGGCTTTCTCCCTATTTAGCAAGGCTCCTGCTGCACTGTACTTACCTTTCAGTTACCTTTCCTTCTCAGTGGACCCTGGTCTCCTTGTGGGGAGGGACTATGTCTTATTCCTTGTTGTAACCTTTGGCATGAGTGAGACTTGTTGACATGTGTTGAGCGTTGAATGATTGAATGAGTTCTGTCATGGAGAACATGGGCCTCCGTGCCCTCTTCCCCATCTCCTGGAGCTCACCTGGCTCCTGTCCCATTTCCTCTGGATGTTCTTCTCCGTTGTCAATGTAACACTTGGTGCACGGTTCAGGTAGCACCTACAGAAGTTCCCAGGCTTTACTCTCAGAATAAATACATAATTTGGCCACAGCAGGACAGTGTCTTATCAATGCAACCCCGAAGGAGACTGAGCTGAACAGTAGAAAAGTGTGTATTTTTTGAGAAGGGTGGAGTTGGAAGCAATTAAGAAGAAACCCAATCTCTGACCACTCAGAGTAGGTGCAAAGTCTCAGATCACAGAACCGGGTGGGGCAGAAAGTTTCCCACCACACTCCCTCAGGTCCTAGGTGGGTGCAATTCAGACTCCAAAATTCCTTGTAAAGGAGCTAAAATAAGAGCATTCTCATTTTCATTAGAGCCCAGGGTGATATTTTCTTAGTGCAGAAGGAGGCAAGATCTAAAGGGTTAGAGAAGGAACAAGTCAACCTGAATATAAGGGAGGGAAATTGCTTTCACTCTCTTTTCTGAATTGGTGATGGTCCTTACTTGCAGGAAGCCACACATCAGAAAGGTGGGAAGAAGGTGTTTTTGCTGTAAATGTTGTGTGGACTCTCCCCCTCCCTTTCCACTCCCCTCCCTTCTGCCTCATGCTCTCCATTGCAGAAGACATGGGGACAGACACATGCATTTCTTGGTGAATCCTTCATCCCCCACCTCCTCGTGGGCTGGGCCCTGTGTGCCCCAGAGCACTTTGTACCTTTAGTAGAGCAGGGAGCCACACTGTGACCTGGCACAGCAGTGGGCACATTTGACTGTCTCTCTAAGCAAACATCTTGGAATACTTTATCCATCTACATTTCTGCACCAATGCTGGCAAACAACTCTCTGTATTGGAAGGTCTCTCTCCCTGTTCTTACCTACTTGAATTAAGTTTGCCTAGTAGGCCAAAGTGCCAGGTGAGCAGGGAAATTCACTAAGTCCAAGAGTAGTTTCGACTTTCCAATGGGGAAAAGTTGTCTTGTAACTGGAAGCCTACTTGGGTCTTCCAGACACTTACTTCCTACCAAGTCCATTCTCAGATCCATCTCTTCCTCTCCAAATTGCCCTTACGTTTCTGTCAAGGCCAAGGTTGTTATGTTCTTAGCTGATCTTTTTCTCTTCTTTTACACCATTTCTTCTCATTTCATCCCTTGGTCTTCATACTTAAAAGTCCCCTTAAAAGTTCAAAACAAGTCACTTCACCCTGTTCTTGCTCCTGCTCCCACCTCAGATATTCCTTTAGCACATCTCATAGAGAAGGAACAACTTTCTTACTGCTTTTCCTGGGGCAGAGAGAGAGGGTAAAACCAGCCAGAAGATCGTATGAATGATCTTTAATTCCTGAATCATTTATAAGACAGAGACTTGGAGTCCTGGTGGCATCTGTGCTCTGTTCTTATTCTTGAGGGTGAGACCCAACCCATCCCCTTTCTATTTTTTAATAATATTTTATTTATTTATTTTAGAGGAAAGAAGCAGACAGGAACAAGCAGGCAGGTAGAGAGGAGAGGTAAAATGTTTATCCATCCATTTAGTTCATGTTTGTTGTTCACTCTGATCCTGGGCCTCAAAACCTGGGTCCATGAGCTTTTACATGGACTGTGCCACCCAGGATCACAGACTTAACTGCTAAAGCCATGCCAATTCCCCCTTCTTAAGTGTAGGTTGGAGGATAAAATCAAGGTAGAGAGGATGGAGTAACAGCTGACATTTATTGAGAACTTGCTGAGTATCAAGCATTGGTACTGAGATCTTGACAAATTATTTCATGTACTCTTTCCACAATTGCTAATTATTATTGTAGTCTGATTTTGCCAATGCAGAAACTGAGCCTTGGAGAGATTAAGTTTCATGTTCAGGATTCCTCAGTTATAAAGTGATTTTATATTTTGCTCCACAACACAAGAATTAACTAATAGTCATCTTCTAGTAGATAAGCTCCAGTGAGAATTTTACATCTTTGACTATGTCAGACTGGGCGGACATTCATTTCACTGCTTCTCAAAGAAATGAACTGTTATAGTCCATTTCTTTATGGCTGGTCTAAACGGAAACAGTTTTGTTCATTACTTTTAAATTAGTTCTTGGAACTAAGACCAAAGCTTAACTTGGTACAGGATGTGGTGTGGTTTGCATGCTCAGGAAGCAGTGACCAGAATAAAATAGTTGGCAAGTTTTATACTCTGATTGAGGTAAATGCCCAAACATCTTTCTGTGCGGCTAAATATTTTTCCACAATGTGACTTTTGAGGATTGCATTGTATTCTGTTGTATGTTTTACCACAAGTTTGCATGGAATCTAGGCAATGAGAGGTATTGAAAGCAAGAGTAGTTTTAGAAAAAAATAACTTGAGGATTGGGTGTGCAGTAGCTATTTTTTTCCACTTTTAGGAATCTATGTGGGACTAACTCTGTCCAGAGGGTGACCTATGTATGTAAGGCTTCCCTCCCTGCCTGTCTTCATCGTAGCTGATCCCATAAAAGCCTTCTAAATTAGTCCTGTTGTCTTTAAGGTCAAAGATTCAAGTTCCTTTAAGCCATCTATAGGAAGCATAATCCAATCTTCCTAATCCAAAGGGGTCAGACTTGTTTCTAACTTAGATCTTCAGAAACCTTTATTAAGCAAAAGCCAAAGCTAACTAGTTACCAGTCATAGGAAAAATGTCCAGAATGTGATTCTCTGTCTTGGCTAAGTTTGAAAGAACAATATGTTCTGAAAAGAAATGCCAGGATGATTCATCTGATTTTGCCTACTGGCTAAGGACCAAAATGTTTAAGAGAACCAAAGAGATTGTCTTTCTAGCAGGAAGTGCCTACAAATATCAGATACAGTGAGTTAAGTCATTTATCAGTCATGTCCTAGAATTATGTCCCTGAACCTGACTAACTTTCCTGATTGTTTCAGACTGAAGATAATAGCTTCTCACAGTGGAGCGGGACCTCTGGAGGCATTGGATCTAGGCCTTTCTTTCAGACTAGAAAACAGTAATGGGGCCTTTCAGGCTAAAAGGAGGTAGTATATTGGGATGAGAGGAGATAAGGAACCATCTAACTGTTAGTTCATTGAGGGCAGGAAGCATGTCTTGTCATTATTCATTCCTAGTTTCTCCTAGTCAGCATAGTCTGGGCTTTCTGAAGGGGGCTTCTTGAGGAGAGGATCTCGAGGAGGACTGAAGGGTCTGGCTCAGTTGGGTGGGAGGAGGAGCCCTCTGAGAGAAGATGGATGAGGAAGGTGGAGAAGCAGCAACTTTGATAACCTTCCTGTTTTCGTTCCTGGATTGGGGTGAAGATTGAGAGGCATGTGGTTCACCCGGAATCGTTTGTATAATAGCTGTGGTGAAGGGAGATGGCTGAACTTGGGAGAAGATTGTGAAAAAAATAAAACAAAACAAAAACAACTTAGAGACAAGTTTGGGGAGGGTTGTATAAATGGATGCACACTTTTGCACTCTGAAGGAAGACATTGCCAACATTTGTGATGTTGTAAGTATCACAGCATCAGTACAGTTCCTGAAGAATCCATGAGGCAAAATGCTACCATTTCTGTTTTACTCCAGGAAGACTCAAAGGGGCTCAGGGTGCCATTAACAATAATTCACATTCGGGGAAATGAGTCTATCAAGCCACCATGAGATGTTTTCTGGCTGCAGGATGGTGTTGGCCCTGAGGATGGGGACAGGGAGACACTGATGGGGTGGATATGGGTGTCACATTTGGCAGCCAGCGGGTAGTATTGGCAAAGATTTGAGTTAGGAATAAGGGAGTGGGGGTGGTAGGAGGGGTTGCCAAAAAATACCCACCGGAGGTGAGAAGGACCACTAAAAGTAATGAAAAATATTGGTGGAGGTAAATTTCACATCTTCATGATGTGTTTATACATTCAAATCTTAGTATAAATCAAAATTTATGCAGATAAGATAAAAAATTACACAGAAGTCTATGACTTTTCTATTCCCAGTTAGGTGTTTCTATGTAATTTTGCTTCACCAAGTGAGAAGAACTGGGGCCAAGAAACTAG
Source organism: Solenodon paradoxus (assembly GCA_004363575.1). Classification (NCBI taxonomy): domain Eukaryota; kingdom Metazoa; phylum Chordata; class Mammalia; order Eulipotyphla; family Solenodontidae; genus Solenodon; species Solenodon paradoxus. Next base: position 22,164 of record RJWH01008106.1, on the reverse strand, counting down.
CAGTTCTAGAGCTGAGTTCTGGGCTTCATTTTTTATTACCTGTGTGAATAAACCTGTTGGTTCACTTGGTGATGTCACAAAAGTCGCATCTGTAAAATGAGAAAGTAATTCTCATTTTACACTTGGACCTATTTGATTATGAATCGGAGACGAGTGGATACTGGGGAATTGTGATTACTTTTGCTAGATGTGATAAAAAGTAAATGTCATATTGCTTGTAATTTACCAAAGCACTTCAGTAAAAGAGAAAGATGCAGCTGTACAGCCACACATTCCTGTTGTGACGTCCGGGAGATGGATATTTGAAATAGTAGCACCATTTCGTCTACTTTCCTGTGTGTTTGACATTTTCCATAATTAAATGTTAGAAAAAAGACCTGACTGATTTACTGAACAGGATTATTTTGAGGATCAAGTGAGAGGAAGCGGAAAGTGTCTTATAAATGGCAAAGCTTAAAACAAGTGTGGGTTGGGGGGTCTTCTCATTGTGCTTTGAACAATACAGTTACCCAGGCTCTGGTCTGGTCTGGGTGTTTGCTCTTGGTTTCTCTTTTCCTACTTTCCTCACTTGGGTCATAAGACCAAAGAGTTCATCTATTCCAGAGGGCTCAGAGAGCATTGCTTGGCAAAACTTTCTTTCATTGTGCAGAATGGAGGCATGCAGTCTACAAAAAATCCCGGGGAGAGGACTGGGTTCTATTCCCTTCTGTATGTACTAGGGGTTTCTGCATGTTTGTGGTTTCATCAAGTACGGTTTATCATAGCATTCATTTCTATGCACCAGCTCACCAGCTTCTTGTGAGACCTCCTTGCTGGATTCTCCTAATGAATGCTTTCAAGTCTGAGAGAGAAGAAAATGTGTGAGGTTAATTACTGAGGTTTCATGGGTGCTTCTTGTGGTCCTTTATCTGTCATTTTCCTTGCAACTCTAATACCTTTTGGAGAGTGTATTGGTACAATATGCCCATAAGACATGCATTCTTTTCTCCCATCTTCCCCAACTCTAAGGGTTATTCCTAAACATGCGATACATTTCCCCTTCATATGCTCATGAAAATCAGCTAAATGATAGAATGAGCAACATTCTATCATTTGCAATTTTATTCTCTTTTCATACAGACATAAATTTTTCAGATAAGTTGGGTGCTGCCGCGGTCCAGCTGCAGCAGGATCCAGGGGGTCCCGAAGGTGGGTAAGGCATCGGGCGAGTGGGAGACAAAGAGACTCAGACTCGGAGGCAGAGTGAATCTTTGTTCTGTCTTTATTACAAGCAGGCAGATTTTTTATACTTTCTTTTTGCAGCTTTTAGTCTTAAGTTTACGTAAACCGAAAGCACAGACCCGCATAGTGTTTTTGTTTCTTAAGTAAATGAGTTACCTGACCTTTTTGATAGGATCTTGCTTAAGGCAAGGTGTGAGACAAAAGAGAATTCTACAGACTTGTGAAAGGTTAGAAAGTTATTTATCAAATTCCTAAATGCATATCAAGCTGAATTGAATCTGGCAGGCCCTTTTGAAGTTCTTGCTGCCCAGTTTTTGTGTTGGTCCTATTTTTATGAACTTTTATAAGTTGTTCTAATAGTTTTACTTTTTGTCCCCTATTGTGCATTCTGATTCCATTTTTGTCATAGGCGCCTGTACATGGTAATGGGGGGAGCAGGCAGTCGTCCTGCATTATTTTTAACTCTTGGTGGGTACCATAATTTTCCTTTAATCTTATAAGCTATTGTAAGGTGAGGACAATGCTGTGGGAGGGGATCAGAATAGTTTTTCTTTGTTTTTAGGTATAACCTACATCATTAATGGGCCAACTGTGTAAATGAGTGGAAGCTGAAATAATTTCCCTTGCTATAGTTGATTTACTATATCTCCCACAGAGGCAGTTGGAGATATTTTCTGAGTCAATTTCTTGGGTAATTTATAAGTATATTGTTAGCCTTGCATAGAGGCAATGGCATAGGTGAGTTTAGTTTTTTCAGTATCACTTTGCCTTGTTGTAATAGTTCCATATTTCAGAGAAATTCCCAGTCCCTCTCCCAGTAAGGAAATTGTTATTTTCATTATTATTTTGAATTAATCCCGCATTTATGAATAAGCCAATACAGCAAATCATGATTCCACAAATCATGACTCCCAGGAAACCTCGGTTAGAGGCACCACGTCCTGTTCCATGAAGAAGTCTTCTTTGAAGCCCTTCTTCTTCCCAGCTATTGACTTTGTCATTTAGCCAGGTTGGACATGGACGTGGCAGGGTGCCCTGTGCCCAGTAAAAAAAGACACTTTATATTCAGTTATTTGTATATTCTTGCAGCTATACCATCCTTCATGTGGATGATGTATTGGTGACACCCGATTTTATATTGATTGCTCTTTTGTACTTTGAAATAAACTGAATTGTTTCACAGACAGGATGAACTCTTCAGGCTGGCTAGAAGCCAAACTTCTTTCTTTCCAAGCCACTAACACAGTGGGACCTTGGGTAACCTTGAAAATTCACTTTCTTTCTACAGTTTCTCTCTCTACTTGTGTGAAATTAGGGCGATGGTGTGTTCAACCCATTTCTTTCCTTGGGGATATGATTAATGGAAGGATACATTTATAAAGTACTTTAGCTGCTTGAGAGCAGATGTTCTGTTGAAACCAATAATAAAAAATTGTATCAGTCATGAGACCTCTAGATGACATGATATTTGGGTAGAAAATATTCCTATGATTATCTTTTATTTTGAAAATTAGATTTCTCTGGCACGATTGGCATTAAATTGCATGGGCTCTTTGTTTTTCGTTCTTAGAAACCATGCTGTTTTGTTTGAAGAATAGAAAAATAAATCCTCAGTCAATAATATCATAATTATAAATAAGATTGACAAAATATGAGAAATGACTTAGAGGGCTCAATGTTTTTATTAGAAAAAAATCAGAAAAGTGATTCAGATGCTCATCATTCCTAGCAGAAAATCCCTGAGAATATTTAAACATCAATCACCCTTTTCCATGACTCCCACAGGTCACTTGGAAGGGCAGAAACATGAAATCACAGTGGGAAAGACTGGTCACCAAAATGGAACACATTTTATAGCAAAAGCTGATGACTTAAACATGAAATAAACCATAACCCTTGGTGACCCAGATACTTATACATTTGGTTTCTGAGAAAAAGAGGCAAAAGAACAAACAGATATCCAATATGTATTTTGAAAAGACATTTTAAAACTGTGGGTGATTAATCCTCATCATCAACCTCTCAATAGACCGATGATATTTCTGTTGAATGGTGACTCAGCATGGTGGTCCTGATCACTGAGACATTACAGAATCAAGGATTAGGATTTCGATGACCACTGGAGATGGCGAGACAACCATCTCTCCTCTACAGAGTAAGAAACGGGCTGGCAAGCATTCATTGACTGCCTCCTTTTTTCTGGTACTCTGAATGGCACTGGAGATGGTCTCTTAGCAGACAGGAGAGACTTCATGGAAGCACAAATCTAGACGGTAGTAAAACATGTTCGAAGAGCTTTGAGAAATAGAGCAACTCACAAGAAATAGCCTAAAATAGAAGTTCTTAAACTTTATTCCATAAATATAATGATATGTAATGTTAGGAGTCTTGAGAAAAAACATTCTTTGTTAGGAAATGTTGTATGAATTTTCTTGAAAATTCACTATGAACATAAGTTCTGCAACTAAAATGCCTTTCAAATATATATGAGGATGGAAAATATCCTTCCACCAACCTTCTAACCACCTTTCTCTTCTTCCTTCTCCTCAGCCCCCTGTACTACCTCCTCCTTCTTCATCTCCATTTCCTCCTCCTTCTCTTCTTCCTCCTCCTCCTCCTCCTCTTCTTCCTTCTCCTCCTCCTCCTCCTTCTTCTCCCCCTCCTTCCCTTCCTCCTCTTCCTCCTTCTCCTCTTCCTCTTCCTCCTCCCCTACCCCCTGTCTTTCTGGCAAAATGTTTTTTACACCTCACAATAGGATATCATTTAAGGATTTCTCAAGTGTTTTAGCCATCCCTCAGCTAACCAGAAATTTCTATTACCTATGAGATCATATTCTCAAAAGATTCAGCTAATGGAGGCTTACTATAGTTCCAAACCATGGCTGGAATAAGTGTGTCCCCCCAAAGTAATAAATAGACAATATTTATTCACCACGAGTGGAATATTGAAGCAATAACTAACAGAATTTTGGAAAATTTGATTATTAATTAGAAATGATATAATTAGGAGATGTAATAAATTGACAGTGCTTCCTGTTTTGCTCCAATGCATCTCATATGTCTGGCACAAGACATCATCTAGAAGATCTAAGATTTTAAAGAAAATACTTATTGAAAGGATGCCAATAAATGCAGGCTGAACCTCTGAGTATAAACGAGTTTGTTTTGGTAAAATAGAATAATAGAGAATGCTGCAGCACTTCTTTCTTGGTGAGATTTAATCAGCATCAGAATTACAAAATAATTCCCAGGGTAGTCAGATTTCAAAGTAGGCGTTTCTCTGAAACTCTCACTTAGTTCGGAATGAGTGCAATGTGACACATCTTTGGATACCATTTTACTGAGTTTATTATTGATATTACTAGTAAGTTACCCTCTATATTTGATACAGGAACAGCAATATTAGAGGCTGAGTTTCAAACCATCTCATTAAAGTAAAGATCACAATAAAGCAAGTTATAAGAATGTTTTAGTTTCCCAGTGTATATGAAAGTCATGTCTGCATTATGCTGTAGTCTCCTAATGCAATAACATTATGTTTACAACCACAATGTACATTCCTTCATTAAAGAATAAATGTGTATTTATATACATGTACAGATGGATAGATTAGATTATATCCATTTTTAAAAACATTATCCTGCTTAAAACTCTGCATCATGACAGTGATGTAGCTGTGAACTGGAAATGATATTCAAGAGTGGAATGAGTGATAGGCTCTTGTGTTATTGTATCTGTGGAAACTAGGAAGAAAATCAGTTGGGTTTGGCTCTTATGTTTCTGCACTCCACTGCATTTTATTATCTGATCTCTTGTCACTCCTGACAATAATGATGGTTGCCGTCTTCACGAATTTAGGGATTTATAAGCCATATTTTTTTTCCGATTTTCCATTTTCTGGTCCGAAGAGTCATTATCTTGTTAAGCCTTCCTCTGATGTCAACTCTACCCTTGTCATCATTTAGATGAAACAGTTCTCTGAGCCTCACTTGTTTTCCGGGGGAGGGAAGGTTCCAGGTGTGGCTGATTGATCACAGTTTCTCGGATTCATATACTGACCTTTACAACGATGCCCAGGAATCTGGTGCTATGCTGACTGCAGCCTTGTGGGCGTACAGTGTCCAGGGACCATTTACTCTGACCCAGATGCCTTTCTTGGGTTGTAGCTGATGGCTAGACCCCTTGACCTGTAAAACTGGTCTGATTTATGACTGCCAGCCACTTTTATGCTTCAGGATAGAAGAAAATCTTCTGCAGTTTCTTTCCAATGACTTGACATTTCCCCATGAGAGATGCTTAGTGTGACTGGTCATTAGGGAATTTTGCTGGGATCTCCCTCCTCCAGAGTATTGATGAAAATGTTAATGAATGTTTTCTCTGGGCCTGATCCCCAAATATAGCCCTTATTCCCATTTCTAAGCTCGTTCCTTACACATGACCTTTTCTCTTACTGTAGCAAGTCATTAAAAATATCCATTGGGGTTGATTTTGAGAGTTGAAATCAAGTGATTCTCTAGATGTACGTTATGCTTATAAGTATGTCTTCTCAGATCAATCTAGTAGAATTTAAATATGAAATCATAATAAGACGATTCACACATTTGCACAGTACCATGCGGTTTAGAAAGCTTAGAGGAAGTTCATGAGTTTTGGAGTCAGGCAGATCCGATTCTTCTTTCTTAAAGGAAAGATACAGACAAGAATGAAGGTGAGTGGGCAGTCAGGCAGGAAGAGAGAGAAAGCATTTAGTTTATTGCATTTCGTTGTTCATCTTGGTTGGTTCCCCTGCCTGTGATGTGAACCTGGGTCCCTGGGATGTATGTGGACTGCACTTTGACTGGAGGCAGCTGACCAACCACTACTCCACCAGGGTGCGCCCAGATCTGAATCTGATGCTCACCTTTAACACATGTTAGCTTTGTGGCTCTGAGCATCACCCTGCCCACTTTCCCACACCTGCACAAGGGCAGACATAGCATCTTGCAGTTTTACTATCTCTTGAAGATGGAGGGATGGGCCTTACAGAAGGAGGCAGGAGGGGTCTGGCAGAGCACAGGCATGTCTCTGCTTGTTTTGTCACCCTGCCTCTCCGCACCTGTTGTAGGTATGAGACTTCCGAGTGCAAGGAAAATTCTTACCCTCCCAGAGCTACAGCTTAAAGTGGTGGCAGAGAAGAATCAGAAAGAAACACGCGTGCGCACATAGCCATGTCACTCCAGGTGGTGAGAGGTGCTAGGAGAAACACACAGTCAGGTGACAGGGGAAGGACAACGGTTGGGGATGAGGCCGGTTGAGGAAGGAGGCGATTTCAGTAGAGGACCAGTGAAGGTGGTGGAGTGAGTGGGAGGCAGAAGTGGATTTGAATCCATTTCAGGTATCTTGACTCTAGTTAATTGTTTCATTTAAATATTGACTGTGGCTGCCCTTCTGTTCCCCAGCTTGCCACGAATGGAAGGGTGACAGCTAGGTCTGAGTCTCAGGTTCTCTGTGGAGCCCTTCCTAGGGCGGTGATGCCCCAGTGGTCAATGAGTTCTCTGTCACTGTGGCCATTTGCAAGGACAGCAGTCTGGGCTGGCAATGTAGAAACAGAGAACTCCAATCTGTGGGGAGGGGAATAGGAAGGGAGGGTGAGAACCACCAATATTTAGAGCAAGAACTCCTTGTTTCCACCCCTGACATGTCCTGGGCATGCTCTATTCACCTCCGAAGTCTCACTAGAACTTGTCCCTTTTGTGTCCTTAGGATTTCTCCACCATCAGCATCCAGGGAGCCATCATCTGTGCTGTGTCCCGCAGTAAACACTGCTGTGGGCATATCAGTTCTCAGTGGGTCAATGTACTTTGAACTTCTTCAACAGTGTCTAATGTTCACCTTCCTGGAGAAGCTCTGAGGTGGAAGTAGTATCAGGATGAAGGGTTTCCAGTGCCTGGTCCCCAGGTTTGAAGGCATGAATCCCAGATTTACCCTCCAAACCCTTTTATTATCATCCTCATTCATTTTTCAAACTAGTATTATGTGTTTTTCAATATAAACACATACTATCCTATTGCATGTTTCCCAACAAATAATTTTGTGTAAATGGACAATGGTTCTTTGTAGAGGTGATATTTGATTCTTATTTTCTTCTTCTTTATTATTCTTTATTCTCCATTCTCTTGATAATAACATTATTCTGAAAATTTACTCTTTATATGATACCAATGGAAGTAGAAAAATCTAGAACAGCACTCAAGATGGCTGCTTGGAAGAATACTTGTGGTAATCAAAATGCTAGAACATTTCTAGAATATAGTTCAGGTCATATATAGAAATATCTAAAACAATACTCAGGCTGTAAAAGCTACTCATAAAAAATTGACAGGAATTTAAAATGGTTTTAGAGTTTGGTACACTTGACAAATGGAAAGATAAGCTACGTGGTAACAGAAATTTCATTTCTATACTTAGTCCTAAAAAAAAAATCACAGAATCATTTGGCCAATGACTGTGGAAAATACAGGTTTATGTCATAAATGTTGAAATTCCAATTATTCAAATGAGGTCATGCTTGTTCTTAAAATTTTATTAAATTATTCAGGTGAGTTTGAGGTTGTTTTGAAATATTGGAGGACAAGTGTTATTACCTGGTTTTATTGCAGTCCTAGAGTGGTTGATATCAGCTATTTTATGTGCTAATTATCTTTTCTCCTTGGCTTAATTCAGTAGGGTAGAATGTTCTCTATTTGAACACATATCTTGATGGAATGAAGTCAGCTAAGTTGTAATATTCCTGTATTTTATCTTCTCTGTGTTTACATGATGATCAGGAATACAAGATTTAAAAAGGTGGTGATTATAAATTTGAAGTCTTTGGGGTAAGAGTCATATTTTTGAAATGTATTACATAGCCTAGCTAAATTGCAGAGAAGACAAGATTTGGAACCACGATGATTTTAAGAGAATACTATATTCTCGAGCTCTTTGTATGTTAGTAGTGATTTTTTAATTTTTAAATCATTTCATTTATTAAAGCAATTCTCTGAAACTATTTATAGATTGCATTTTGTCAATATCATATACATGAAGAAAATAATGAAGTTTTATTTCTTTTAAACCTTATTTTCTTGCTTAGACTTTTTACTAACCAGGCAGCTTCTAGTTTAATGCACTTTGGAGATTTGTTTCTGGTTAATATCCTCGTTCATGAAAGCCACACCCTTGAATCACTTCCCTTCCTGTGGTTTCCAAGAAAAATTAAACATTTACCAGAAAAAAGGCAGCATCCTTGATGGCTCCAATGTGCTTTGAACATTTCCATTGGCTTGGGAAAATAAATATAATTTCTTTGTCTCTCTTGCTTCTGCTTAATTTTTACATCAAACACCATATGTTTGGTGACAGTTTTCTTCATTTTTTTTGTGTGTATTTTAACTCCAAATTCCCACCTTTTAATTGATTTGCTTGAAAGCGTAGAAAATAGCACACAACTTGCTTTGAAGGTTTACATTCTTCTTTTTATGGTATGTCTTTTTTAAAAACAGCTCCAGAGCCTGCCCTTGTGGCTCAGGTGTCTGAGATGCAGGGGTGTATGGACCATGTAAAGCCCAAGGACCATCGTTTGTGACCTGGGTCAGGATGAAAAACCAAAATACAAATACATTCATCCATACCTACACACATAAATAAATAAGCTTCTTCTCTCTTTTCCCTCCTTCCTTCCTTAAAATGTTTCTTCCTCCTCTCCCTTTCCTCTTCTTTTTAATGCTTAGAAGCAGAACCCATATTCCATGTCTTAGCTGAGCAAAGTTGTATAAGTCCAGCCTTTCAGTTCTTCACATATCTGAGAATGATTGTTCCATGCCATCAGCAACACATCCAGAGGAATCATTTATTTACTCTCTCCAGAGACATATTTCCAATCACAATTACATTAGCCGTGTACTGAAAATAAATTCTCTTTCTATTAAAATCTCTTATTCTAAAAGGGTCTGATTTTACCATGGTCTATGTCTTTGAACTCCATTAGGAAAATTGCTTAACTTCACTTTCTAAATTTTGATTCAGTAGAGATGCCCAACCGAGAAATTACCCTCCTGTTCTGGAACAGGTGAGTTTCTCAAGCCCATGGACACCAGACAGGGATTGGAAGGCCATCTCTCATGGACACTAATGGACACTAAGGTTAGGACTCCTTCTAAAGAGAAGGCTCTACTGGGAAGGCAGAATTTCTGGGGGCCACAGATTTTGCATCCAGCTCCCAAGACCCCCATCACTCAATATGGAGAACACTTCACTGAGTCATTTCTTTTCTCAAGCAATGGTACTTCTAGAAAAGCTGGTCTTTACTAGACCAAGAGCACTCTACCAAGATGAGGTTAGGCATCTAGATAAGGTTCTGTTCATTCACAAACTCAGTATACAACCGAGAGTGAGCTGCTTCTTCATAGAGCTATTCATTTATGAATCAGTTTCATTTTGGATTAATTCTGATGAGGTGGGATAATGATTCTTGGCATGGTACTTTCCCTTCTCATAGGCACTGGTTGTCTGGAACTCCATGAGATTTTCAACCAACTTTGCTTAACTTTGCAGACAGCTAGTAGAGAAGACATCTTGGCATTTTGCCTTCATCCATCTATCTGTTCCATTTTCACTAGAGAAGTACAGTTGAAGAGGTCTGAATTCCTAAAGTTTGGTAGCATAATATTTCACCATTGAATGAACTGCTCTCCTATAATTTTTGACCTCCTAATATTTATGGAGTACTTACAGTGTGTAGAGAGCTACTCAGGGCCTATGTCAGGGTGACTGTATTAAAAGAACATATTTGGGTCTTGTTGCAAAATGCTTACAGTCTCTTGGAGACACAAGTCATATAGAATATATTTCACATAGCAGGCTGACTCGTGTCACTCTCGTAGAGAGCTTGCATGGAACACTCTAAATTGAGTAATAGCAAAGCATATGATCTGTCCCCGCCCCTCTTTTATTCTTTTCTGCACAGAACTTGCTACCACCTATTTGCATCTGTGTGTTTGTCTTTTTCTCCCTGCTGTCTAAAGCAGAAGCTGGCACAGTAAATACTTGCTGAACAAAGACATGAGTGGTTATGTAGTGTATGTCCAGGGCACAACACACTTTTTATTAATGGAAATTTAAAAAATAGAAAATGTTGACAAGAAAATGATTATTTTGAGTACTTGCCCACCTCTCTTTTTCTGTTTTAAGAGGAAGGCAGGCAGGCAGGAATGAAGAAACATTTTTATTTGTTTGTTCATTTTGGTTGTGTGCTCTGGCCCTGGGCCTTGAACCTTGGGGTCCTTGGGCTTTTCATGGACTATGCCCCAGCCAACTTAACACCCGAGCCACCAGGGCACACCTACTCACCTACTTTTAAGGCTGGGAGAGAGATTCTAGACAATCAAGCAGGGGCTGAGGGAACGTTCTTAATTTGTTTTCTAGCAGTTTAAAGCAGGTTTTCAGATGGGACAAAAAAGATAGCTGGTTGGGCCTCCCAACCCAATGCTCCCTATCGCATCATGAATTAAAAGCTCAAAGAGACGTTTGAGGGTAAAACTTACAAACAGGTAGTGGTTTGGAAGAAATGTGGGTGGGCTCACACCCACTAACAGTGAGGTGATGGAATCAACACTGTTCACAAGGAGACCCCAGTCCCACCAGGGATGACCCCCATCCCTTCACCATACACTACTCACCCTCGAGCTGAATGAGCAGCTGGGTGACTGCTGTCTTGGGCCACATCACTGCCCTTTCAGATGTGTTTTAGAACGGAGCACTTTTCTTTCTTTTCATTCAGCTGTTGATAAATGCTAAATGCACTTTTATCCCTGGAGTTTAAACAATCATGTGCTTTTGCTAGTTAGCCAAAGCCAGAAACCATCACATCAGGACCTCATGGAAACCAGAGCAGACTGCGGCTGGAGGGCGTATGTTAGTGACACAGGAGCTGGTGAAGTGGGCACACTCTGGGGTCTCAGGCCCTCTGATTGTCCTTCATAGACTGAAACACATCGAAGACCCTCAAGGAGTTCTCCAGGGCAGCAGGACTGATGTTCATGAGTGCTGTACGGAGTCAGGGTTTGCTCAAAAGCAGCAGGGGACAGGTTAGAGAATGGAGAGGTCACTGGGGTTCCTCTAAGCACATTATTTGATCCCTCTGTCTCCTTGGCCACAAAGCAATGTGGTGTTGGAGTCCACCTGTTACGCCTTCCAGGTGTTTTAGGAAAATACCACTTACATTTCCCCTGGAAGCATCCCGTTGCTGTTTGGAGCTGACTCTCTGCAGGCCCTGTGTCTCCTTGCACATGTCTGTTCACTCTGTATCTGGCTGCTGCCATGAGGTCACTTTTGTGGCTCAGGTGATCAGTCGACTCTGCATGAAGAGCCCCTTCTGTCCCGCACGTCAGGGCCTCAAGCCTGCTCAGTAACTGTGCTGCGGCGCTGTTGCTTCTGAGGGGACGAGCTGGGAGAAATGTCTCCAAGGAAGAGCTGGGCATGGCCTCTTCCACTTGAAGGGCAGGTCAAGCATTCTTCAAACGAGAGAGAATGTATTTATGAAAAGGTACTGGGCTACACGTTTAAAATCCTGTCTTCTCTCTGGATGGAACTTCATTTGTGTGAATTTAGGTATATCACACAAGTTCCATGTCCTTCTTTGCTTATTTCTAAAATGAGGAAGCTAGTCAGTGCTATTTGCTCATCTGTTTATGTCTTTATTTTTAAAGTTAACATGCAGGCAGGAATGGAGGTAAATAGGCAGGCAGGCAGGAAGAGAGAGAAAGAAGCACTTAACTGTATTTTTATTTAGTTTGTTCACACTGGTTCTCTCCCCACGTCCCTCCAACCCTAAATGTGAACCTAGGGGTGAGTGGACTGCACTCCTTCGGAGGTGATTGACATAACCACTACTCCACCAGGGTACGCCTTGTCAGCGTTTTTTAATCTTTTCAGCTCAATTATCTTTTGTAGACAGAATAAACACATCTAGATAAAGGTGTCATATCTGATGGTACCAAATTGTTCAAAAGTTCCCTTTGGCCTACAGATATTCCAGTCTTTCAGCTGACATTCCAGGCCCTCTGCAACTTGATTCCCCTTATCTCTGTGTCCTGCAGTGACATCTCTTCTTTCCAGAATAAAAGTATCCATGCACACCCACAGGTGCCTCTATGTCTTTGCATCACTGTCCCTCAGCATGGAGTGTCCTCTTTTTCTCTTCCCCTGTATTCCCTCTGCATCTCTTTCACTCAGTTTCAGTGCCATTTTCTCTGCAAATTTTCTGTGATTCTTCCAGAAAGAATCCCTCTTCTTTTGCTTCACCAGGCCTCTCTTTTTGCACACACCCTCTCTCTTTTATATTTATTATTTAATCTCTCTGCTAGTGTGTATGTTTCTTGGGGGATAGTCAGGCTTCTTTCTATTAACATTTTTTAAAATTTCATTTTATTAAAAAATTTTATTCAAGGAAGATTACATCTTGATATAATAAAGATTTTAGGTGTGCATTATTAAAGATCAACATCTGTGTTATACTCTACTTAATTCAGTAAGTTCACTGACAACATTCCAGCTCTTTCTTCAGCAACGACTGATCCCCTCCACCTAATTTCCTGACTCCTCTCCTTCTGCCTTTCTTGCAGCCATTCATTTGATTCCATAGACTAAAAGTCTATTTTCATTTGATTTAGTTCATTTGCATTTGTTTGGTTTCTCTATATACCACATATAAATGAAATCATAGGATGTCTGTCTTTCTTCTGACTTATCTCACTGAGCACGATTCCCTCGAGACCCATCCACATTATTGCAAATGGCAGGAATTCATCTTTTTTAATAGCTGAGTAGTATTTCATTGTCTCCATTTTTATATTCTTCTCCTTTCTCCCAGTGGGTTTGATATCTAGCACAGAATTGTGTGTGTAGTGTATTCCCATTAAATTTTAAGTAATTAACTAATTTAGCCATGATGGGGTTAAGAAGAAAGTATTGGTGGACCAGCAGAAACTGTCTGAGCCTCCTTTTATTATCTTTTAAGCAGAGTAACCAAAACTTACCCCACACAATGTCTCCAGGACAGGGCGGGTGTGCTCTGCACTCTGCATTCTTCTTTCCCCAGGACAGAAGCAGAAGGACTTTGAGGAGGGCCTGGGCATCCTCTCTGAGACCCGACTGGGGGTGCAGTTGGGGTGCCATTGACCAGTATAGCAGCCCCCATGTAAAAGACCTTCTGAACCTTCCCCCAGTGAGCTGCAGATGCCAGTTCCTTATCCCAGCACCGCAGGTGAGCCCCAGTCACCTTGCAAGGGTTGGTTTGTTGTTTTTTTAAACTAAGATATTCCTGAAAGTGAATGAGCCAAAATGCTTGGGAAACCCAGATATGTCAAGTCACAGAGCAGAAGTCCATTTTGCTCCCTAGGGTCATTTTTCTTGCTCTCTTGTGTGATGCTTAGGTCTCTGCAGCAGAGAGTGGGCAGGAGCTGTAAAGTGACTGTTTTCAGCTGAGAAAACCAGCAGAAATCATGGCTGCCCACTGTCATTTCCACTGCTCAGCATGGTGATCATGGTCAAAATGCCTCTGCGGGGAAGCTTCCCTCTTTGGATTTTACCACTTCTTCAAGAAGACTGTTCTTAGCCCACAGGCCATGGGTGCGTTCTGTGCGGACTCAGCGTTTTTCCTTGTCCTGCTCAGAACTAACACTTGCCAGTTTCTTTGATGGACACTGTTCTACTAGATCTTCTGTTTTCACTGGACTGTTTGAGTATTAACAGTTCCTTTTCTATTGTTGAGTTTTATGAGCTCTTTATATATTTTGGATATTGACTCCTTGTTGGATATATGATGGACAAATATCTTTTCCCATTCAGTAGGATGTCTTTTTGTTTTGAAAAGCTATGAATAATCCAACTAAAAATGGCAGCTGATGTTAATGGACACATCTCTAAAGAAGATGTACAAATGATCAATAGGCACATGAAAAGGTATTTTACCTCCTGTCATTAGAGAAATACAAGTCAAAATGACAGTGAGAAGTCACCTCAAACCTGTGAGAATGGAACCCAAAAGACTGGACACCACAGGTGTTGGTGAGGATGTGGAGAAAAGGGAACTCTTATACACTGTTGGTGGGAGTGTAAATTGGTGCAAACTTGATGGAAAATAGCACAGAGATTCCTCGAAAAAATGAGACTGGGAATTCCACATGATCCAGTTATTCCTCTGCTGGTATTTACCCTAAAAACAAAACAACACTCATTTACACCACCCCCATATTTATTACAGCATTATTTATCATGGCCAAGAGCTAGAAACAATCTATATGTCCATCAACATTTGAGTAGATAAAGAAGATGTGGCATGTAGACACCATGGAATATTCTCAGCTATCGAGAAATAGGAGATCCTGCCATATGCAGCAACATGAATGGACCTAGAGAGAATTATACTCAGTGAGTGAGACAAGCCAGGAGAAAGATGGCATCATGTATATCATTCATATATAAACAAGCAAACAAATGATGCAAATTACACAAAAATAGATTTTTATCAATAAAAGCAAATCAATCTTTGCAAGAGGAGTAGGGAAGTATGAGTGGGCAAGTTGGGTAAAGGAGATGGATTGTATAGTGAAGAAAGAACTGAAATAGTGGAAGGCTTAGTATATCATATACCTATGTGAGCTTATACTAATCACACTGAGTCTATATAATATGATGCAATTTTTCTTCAGTAAAATTAATTTAAAATGTAAAGGTATACTTTTATAATTATTCATGTATGCACACATTTGTAAAGCCATTCCAACAATCAAAATAATGAAGATCTCCAGCCACTCAATAAAAAATAGCAGCTCCGTGAGGGTGGGGGTTGTTGGCTTCTTCCTTTCCTCATTGAATGTCTAGATCCTTGCTTGCTGTGAGCCCATACCTAAGAGATGACTGTTGAATCCGATGGCTGGGTATGCCTATCTACCTTTGTGCCTTTTCATATGTTGGTATTGTTCTAGAACTTTCTACTATCCATCTCAGAGAGTCTTCATTGAGAGGCTTTGCATTGAGTCCTTCAGTCCGTTAGTCCTAAGGAGTTTCCTTGACCTCCTTCCCACACCGCCCCCTAGTGCAGAGACAGTCCAGCATAGTGGAATGAAGCTGGGAGCAGACAGACCTGGTTTGGTTCTGGTGCTGCCATATTGACTGCTGACCCTGCAAGTGCCTCACCATCTCTGAGTCTGTTTCACGGCTGTCATGGGCAATGACATCTGGAGCTGGTGGACACAGGCAATCCATGGAGCTCCTTTGTGTGGCCTGAGGAGTCTGAGCCCCCGTGTCCACTCGTCCCCTTGCTGGTCCACCTGCACACCCCTGATGGCAGCTCTTAAAGCTCCTCCTTCGGGGCTGGCATGATGGCTCCGGAGACCACGTGTGGGAAGAGTGTGTGGAAAGCAGGGAGTAAAGGAATCTGATCTTGGGGAACCAGTATGAAAACAACATGCAGGCAGCATAGAGATTCCACTCACACTGTTCTTCCACTTTCTCACTGACTGCCTTCAATCCTGCCACTGCTGGTCTTTCTCTCTGCCCCATACCTGGACAAATCCTGGGCAACCCTGAGTTGTCAACTTCTGTCACTGGAGCTCATGTCTCTTCTCTGGGTCTGGAGTCCCCAGTCTTACCCCCACTTCAAGAACCCAGTGCCCTCATTTTCTCTCCTTTTCCTCTTCGCTCTCCTCCCAAACAAATTCTGTGTCTGAAAAGAAAGTAGTTTGAGCTTTTTCTTTCTGATTGTGGACTAACAGGCATTCTCTGATATTGGAGATCACTCTGACTGACACAAATACTGTGCTAGAGAAATATGGACTCATTTCTAGGTCATCATGTAGTTGCATCTTCTGGAACATAAGGCAGCTTTGAAGATAGACCTTGAGAAAGGCTAAAATTTTATCGACTGAAACAGATTCCCCCAGATACCCTTGCAGATACAATTTATATAATCACTTTTTTTCCTTAAGAAAAAGTACAGGCAGGAATGAAGGTGAGTAGGTATACAGGCAGTAAGAGAGAGGAGGAAGAAATACTTTCGTTTATTTATATTTACTTTTATTTAGTTGTGTATCTTGGTAATTCCCCTCTTGCCCTGGATACGAACCTGTGTCCTTGGAATGTATGTGGACTGTGCCAGCTGGAGAAGGCTGGCCCACTGCTACTCCACCAGGGGGCGCCAATCACCACTTTTTTTTTTTTTTTAGCAGTCCTTAAGGTAAGTCGAAGAACTTCAAACTGAGCAACATGCATACGAATTTTGGCTCTATCCCTGATTCCATCCCATCACTCAGATTACACAGGCTTGGTTACATTCTTTCTCTTTTGTTCCCTCCTGTTTATCCTGAGCGAACTCAGGATTTCTCACACCTTTGTCCTTGAAGTTCCTGTGATCAGAAGCTGAGAGTGAAGAGTGGGGGAGGATAGATGTTAATTTTACCCTGGCTCCTTGGTGTGCCCTGAATCCCAAGCAGGGGCCAGGCTGAAGCACTTTAGGACAGCAATTTCGGGACCCCGGACTGTCCCAAATGTCACTACTTTCTGGGGTAGGTGGCTCTTGAGGATTGAGATGAAGGGATATGAGATTGCAGGACTTCTCCCACTGTGACTGACACAGAGAGAGAGGGTTGGCATTTCAGATACCTCTCCCGAGACAAAGCAAATCCTGAAGGAAGATGTGAGATGTTTATTATCCTGTAGCTAGTCCTTTTCATGCATCACAGTTAAATTTATGCTCCTTTTTTAGCGTTAGCCAGCTGTCAGTGAAGCAGAGGGACTGAGTCAGGGGTCAGCAGGGTAGACAATCTGGCGTTGAATTTTACCTCCAACTATGTGTCTGTGTGGATGCTGGCAAATATATGTCTGGATGCCTCTGGTTTCTTTTCAGCCAAATTTGAGTAGTAACGATACCTACCTTATCAGACTATCATGAGGGTTAAATAAAAATGATTGAATAGAAAATGCCCAGCACTCATCCTGACATATTGTGAAAGTGTTCCTAATTATTAGCTGGTTGTTCCCAACAGATTCTCTTTTAGCTCAGGGGCTGCTCATCTGGAACACAATTTTAGGTCACATAAATGGTGTCGCGTTTGGGAAAGGCTGTCTCTGGCTGCTGCACAACATTGGGAAATGGCCGCCATGGAGTTGAACCTAAAGCCAGAATGCTCATTCGGATTCTCTCTCGATTAGACTCTAGTCTTAGGCGTTACATATAAGAGGTCTTGCCTTCAATCTCCCTCATTTCCAGAGTGAAAGAACCGGGTGAGATGAACTATATGGACCTTTTCAACTACAAAGTCTTGTGATGCTTTGTGTCCACTCAGCATCTCTGGTTCCTGGAAGAGGTTGAGTGTGGACTCTGATCCAGATGAATGTTGGCAAGTGGATCCATCCCTGGAAGGCCAGGGTTGATGCTGTTCCTGCTTTTGATGACTCACATTTGGTGAGGCAATTGAGCCAGTGAATTAAGTGTTTTATTACCTCAGACTTCCACGTCCTTGTCTGGGCAGATGGCTTAACACAAGGACTTCCCAGGCAGATGGTTCAATGTTAGCGATTTGCTCCAGAGACAGGAGCCCGGGGCCTGGTTAGGTCCCTTTATTGCCACCTCCTACTTCTTGTTTCCTTTCCCCCGAGGAGTCCAAACTGAATGCCACACATCTAATCTGACTGCAAAGCTCTCCTCTGAGGTTATCTGCTCTGAAGTATCACGGACTCTAAAGCGGCTCTCGAATCTACAGTTTCTGACCGCATCTGTGGAGAAAAGTTAAAACGGTCTATGTGAAAATTAATTTATGTGCACAACTTCCTATAAAACAGAAATAAGATGTCATATAAGTGAGAGGAGTGGAACAGATATCTATATATCTATATATCTATATGTATCTATATATCTATATGTATCTATATATCTATATCTATCTATATCTATATCTATCTCTCTCTCTCTATATATGAATCCCTAGAGTTATTTATGGAAAAAATTTATGGAAAAAATGCCACCACTCTGAGGTCAATTGATTCCCAACAATGTCATGGCTATAGCTTGACACATGGTGGGGGAACCAGACGTTTTTGGTCGTATGTTAGGTACAGAGAAGGTTATGGGGGAGGAAGGCTACAAGAGTGGCGCTGAGTTGTGTCACTCTGAACCCTCTCCCCATGGCATTTTCAGTTCCTCCAAGAAGCAGCTGTGGAACTTAGGCTGCCCTGGTGTTGTCAACGATGGGCAGTCCCAGGCTGGAGAGAGGAGTTGTAGAGTTACTGGGGACCACTGGTCAGAGGCCTGTATAAGCAGTCTTCCACGTCTCTGACAGTCATGCCTACAGGGACAGACCACACTGGGCACATTGAGGAGTGTGGGGCCAGCGGGTCTAAGAATTTCTCTTTAGTGAGACTGAGAAATCACTCTGAGAATGAAGCATGGTTCTTGCTTGCTCTAGACACAGAGTGCTACAAAGGGGTTTTCAGTGACTGTTCTAAAGAATAGAACACTGAGGGGCAGCTAGTGCTGCCACCGATGATGGAGACATGACTTCTTTGTGGGTTCAGCACACACATGTCACCCAGAGGCGTGCTGTGATTTCAGACTATTTTATGTGCCAGCCCGATGCCTTTCCTAAGATTTCTGAGATCTCACAAGGAGCTGATCTTTTATGGTTAACGCGAGCTCTGAGCTTCTGGGTTTCTGAATTAGTGACGTTTCTAGACCATTCTTTGTGTATCATTGCCTTTTTAGCACTGATCAGTGTGGCCAAGGGGACGTCAGCTCTGTTCTTTGATCACACACAGAGAAAGCCACAGATACACAGAGACACACACCACAGCTGTGCGCACACGCCCATTGCACACACACAGAGTCATTGTGGGTCCAGCAGACGTATTTAAGTACTGGAGACTGGGAGAAAAGGCAAAGAAGTGCAGTATTTACTTAGAGCAGCATAAGCATTTCAAACTCATGGGAAAATGTCTGTTGTGAAAGGCCCTTCAGGTGGTCTGCCCTCCTCTCAGTCCACTCTCTTGCCCTGTGTCTATTATTCGGGTTTCTTTACAGCAGCTGTTCCTACATTTGGGGATTCACCTCCTCCCCCGCAAAACACCCCAAAGATGCTTTCACTTCGAAGGGGATTCTGATGTCACATGTTCAGATCAGATCCTGTGTGCCCACCGAGAGAACACTGGGGGAGCCTTAGCCCAGAGATGGTTCCTGGGCAACGAAATAGTGGTCAGCAAAATTATACACACTTAAGTCCACTTCATCTCCAGATCATTTTGTTACATCCCTTCAAGGTGCTGATTATCTTGTACAGCCCTCTCTGATGTGCTAACTGATAGCCCTTCTGGAATTCTGCTCGCTGTTTTTATTCCCAAGGGTGGGACCAAGCATTTATCTCCCCTTTCCAGCTTCCTTGCCTCTACTTTGGGAAAGCCCATACCGACCTCTTCCTCCTTTTGTTATGTACCGCAGAGGCATTTGAAACAGAGGGTGGGTTCGTGGCCTCACGTGAGTGGATGGATGTCTGAGTCCAGTCAGCTTCCATTTTCTTCCATCTTCCTTCATAGTACTCCTGCATGGGGCATTTTTTCATGGAATTTTCTTTCATATTCAGTTCCTCAATCAGGAGAAACTTACTGAGAAGCCACTACATTTTAATAACTATCTAGTAGGTCCTATAAATTACCATATTCTACCGAATACTGAAATTTCCCTGGTATTTCAACTCATACTTCACACCAGATTTAACCAGAGATATATTGCTTTGGCTGAGTATAATGGTGTTATTTCTGCTATGTGATACTTACAGTTCCTAGAAACTTAGCCACAAGCTCTAATTTTAGCCTTGGAGTCCAGTCTCATTAGCTTTGACTTTGCTAAGAAACCAGTGAACAAGCTGATGTTAACACTTGAAATGGCCCGTTATTGTTCCCCAGTGGGCAGTGGGGTTGAGTCAGTGCAGGGGAAAGTCTAAACCTAAGTGCTGCTATGGTCAGAAAAGGAGTAAACACCACACTTTCATTACACCAGAGTCACTCTTGAGAAGAGGGTCATGAGGTCTCCTCTGAGAAGGACTTGTGAGAGAGATGGTCTCACCCACAGGACTGACTGTGTGGCCTCACATGGCCCGCTGTCCTGGTCTCCAAGTCTGCATCTCATCCCCTGGATGTGAAAAGAGGTGAATTTCCAAAATCTTCCATGAGATAAGACTAGAGTAGGACTGCTTAGGAAATACCCATCACCTCAAACAACCCAGACAGAGTAGGCACAGCAGTGGAATGAACTTCTCTGATTAGATGTCTGCCTGGGGCTGAGAACTGAGCTAGGGGTGATGGTGGTTATAATAATGGTGGTGATGGTGATGGTGACGGTCATGGTTGTGGTGGTAATGTTGATGGTGGTAATGGTAAATGATGATGGTGATGGTGGTGACGGTGGTGGTAATGGTGGTGGTGATGATGGTGATTGTGGTGGTGATGATGGTGGTGATGATGGTGGTGGTGATGATGGTGATGATGGTGGTGATGATGGTGATGATGGTGGTGATGATGGTGGTGATGGTGGTGGTGATGGTGGTGATGGTGGTGATGGTGGTGATGGTGGTGGTAATGGTGATGGTGGTTGCAGGGACTAAAAAGAAGAAGAGAGGAGGAGGTCCCAATTCACTGTTAAGAGTGTGTGTGATGTGAAAAATGTTAGGGCTGCTGGTTTAGAAAATAGGAGGAAGAAAATATGGACCAAGAATTCAGAAGGAGTGTAACCTGGGGTTTGAGATGATTTGGGAGACAGAAGATTTTTTTCTCCTTGCTGTAAGGTGAGGAGAGAGGATAAAGCTGGGTTCTATGATTAGTGTGAGGTACGGGGAGGAGAGCATCATGACCTGTCATTCTTGAAGCTCTTCTCTAGGTTACAGAGGGACAGTGGTGGCATCTTCAAACACATGGAATTTGACTTGAGTCACAGACTTCAGTAACAAACTGCATCTACTGAATTGAATCAAACAATCCAGAATTTACTTCTGAAGGTCACTGTTCACTGTCACTTCTTCAAGGAGCCCTCCTCTGACCCTTCATATTAATTTAAATATCCAGGCACACCCACACTATTAATAAATGTAAATTTCCTTCTTAGCACTTATTGCTGTAATTAATCAATCCTGCATTCATAAGTCTAATGCCAGGAGATGGTGGACCCAAAATACGAATATGGCAGACTCTCTACCCTCTTAACGTCAGTCAACATGAGGTGAGAACTCAGGACAAACCGTGGAAAATTTTATTCTGACTGATGATCAGACATGTTACTAAGAAATAGAAACAATCTATTAGGTCAATAGGTGTTTGATATTACTCTGTTTCTACCCTAACAGGGGAAACTGCGGTCAGATTTATTTTTAGGGGACTTTTCTGGTCTGGACTAAGAAATCTAAAAATGGGAAATATTATAGAAATCTTTATATACTTGCAAACCTCATGATATTTGTCCTCACATTCAAACCTGTCTTTAGTTATACTTTTCAGCTAAAAATTGCCTCCTGTCAGATTCTCCACTGGCAGAGCCATGGATTTCTGGCATTCAGTTCCCACTCATCTGTCTGAAGGTTTATTTGTAGATGGTTGAAGTCATTTGATAGGTTAGGGCTTTACTGAAATGTACACAGAGACATCAATGTTTCTGCATTATTTAGAAGTTGTCTCCTATGTCCAAAAGTTTTGATGGATAAAGGAGGGAGGGAGGGAGGAAGGAAGGGAGGGAAGGAGGGAGGGAAGGAGGGAGGGAGGGAGAGAGGGAAGGGAGGAAGGGAGGGAAGGAGGGAGGGAAGGAAGGAAGGAGAGAGAAAAGGAGGGAGGGAGAGAGGGAAGGAAGGAAGGAAGGAAGGAAGGAAGGAAGGAAGGAAGGAAGGAAGGAAGG